>RJWH01005362.1:0-78844 GCA_004363575.1 Solenodon paradoxus | reverse complement strand
CCTCCCCTCCTCTCCCTCTCCCTCTCCCGCTCTCCCTTAGTTCTCTTCGGGCTATATGCCTGGTGCCTTTAGTTGGTTCTCTTTTCCCGTGAGGTCTGAGGGCTGCCCTGGAGGAAGGTACCCAGGTTACTCTAAAGGCTGTGTCCAGAATTAGCAGGACTATGACTTGGGTGAGACAAGCCAGGTACCCAGGGCACAAGTTTAGGCTGGCACTCACCTATCACATTCTGGGCCCTCCTGGTCCCCTCCCTGAGGGCTGGTCACAGGACTGTGGGACAGGCAACAAAGTTCACAACCCTGGACACCTAGGTGGTCTCAGCTCTCAGCAGCTGTGCCTGTGGTTGGAACTTCAACCCATGGTGAGTTCAAACTCCAGACCTTGTTCTCACCTTAGATGTGCCAGAGACGGGGCTCCCCTGCCTGCCTGACACATCTAAGCACTTACCCTTCATGTGGGGCCAGCTTTACAGCTTATTTTGATCAGCTCATCATCCTTTTGCTCAGTTAACTTTGCCTTATTAAACAAATTGAAGAGTGTGATGTTGGAAGTAAACTCGTTGCTTAAAAAAATCTCTGCTGATGTGATGTTTTACCTGCATCTGTAAATGCTGGGTAAAGCCACATCTTGGCTTATTGTTAGGCACTGACATTGACTTTGTTCTGGTCTGTTACGATCCTTAGACCTTATAGAAGCATCATGTGTCCTGTAAAAGCTAGAGTGGAAGTGCCTTCAAATGGAGTGTTTCCTCACTTCCGACGACATTAACTTGAAAAAAAATAAACTTAAACCACTGACCCTATTTTGGGAAGACATCACTAAGGAATGTCATTGATCATCATTTATTTTTAATGTACTGATATTGCATATCATTGAACACAATTTTGAATTCATTTTTCTTTTAATGGCTTAAAATCAGTTATATGGTGACAAATACTTCCTGTGTTTGACTCTTTCCTGCCTCCATGTGTAGTGTGACCTTGAAAAAAACCCTTCATTTTGGTCACTGAATGTGCAGTATTCTCTTCTTAATCATTGTTCAGCAATTTATCTGCTTGTACAAGACAAATTTTTATATAATGAGAAGAAGAACTGAGATGTGGATTAAACACATGGCAAATAAACTGATTCAAGTTTACGCGACATGTCTTGTTTTTTGGCAAGTTGGTTGACAGGTCTTTTCATCTAGACATCGTTACAGGAAAAATGTGAAATTGGAAAGCTTGTATAGCAGAGAACTCTTTTGTGACATTTCACCACAAGGGGCGAGGCCTCTAGGAGCAAAGGGATTGAGCACTGAGGGTTGAAGGTCTGACACAGACCAGAGACCCCGCTGAGCATTCTGGAGGAGGGTCTTGGTGGGAGGAGAGACACTGGCTGCTCAGAGGCGCCCCCTTCAGCCCAGGTGGTGGGAAATCTCTGACTTCACCTCCTTAGTTAAGCTCTTCTTCAGTAACACTTGCAGGACACATCTTGAATGGGACAGAGTACAGTGGGAGGGTCTCTGCCTTTGATTTGGGATTAATATTGATCGGGGTTCCCCTGGGACAGGGCCTTCTTGGTGTGGAATACACCTCACCACCACTGTCTGGGTTTGGCTCCCTTTTCTAAACAGGACCACAGGATTTGCTGGAAACTGGTTTAGAGGCAATTCCCCCATCTCTTCTAGCATAGGCATCTTTGCTAGGACACTCCCAAAGAAATGTGACCCAGAAGTGGCCCGTGTTACCAAGAGTGTGGGCCACTCTGGGAATTGGAAAGGTCTTTCATGTAAGGATGAAAGAGCCAAGATCTTTCTCCAAACATATTCCTCTTTTGAAGACAGCTCTCTTCTGCCTGCTCTTTGTGGAGCCTAAACTCATTCAGGCCGCACACCGCATTCCTGGTCTCGCCACTATGCCTCTAGCTGGACACCATGCTGTAATACAGCCTATGTTTGTGGCTTAGGCCAAATTTCCCTTGGAATCTCAGCCTTCCAGCTGCTCTGCTCCCTGCCACATCCTCCTAGATCTTAAGGCCCCTCACTCTACTTTCCCTTCATTCTTCCCCCTCCTGCCCACTCCGTCTTCCTCCTCCAGTACCCGAGGTGACCACCAGCAGCCTCTCATGAATGTTTCTTCAGAAGCGCTCCTGACTACCTGATCTGGGAACCCTCTGAAGTCACTGTAGACACAACTTGGGAACAAATCATGGAAGACAAAGGTCTAGGGGCCAAACCCAGGAAAACCCAGAGTCTCGATCCAGGTAAGTCTGTGTCCCGTTGGCAGATCTTGTTTTTCTCCATTTAGTTTACAAAATATGAAAGAGGGAGGAGCAGAGGGGGAATGACAGAGGGGGGAGAGAAAACCTGGGAAAAGGCAGCACGTGAGTTTGGCTGGAGCTGGACCTGGAGCCTTTTTTTCACTAAATGTTGTGAACCTGATTAGATGGTTTTCCTTCTAGAGACTTAACTTCAGCCTTATCTGTCTCCTGGGCTTTTAGCAAAAATGACCTGAGATCTCGGAGTACAGGTGGCTTTGAGAATTACAGGGGGCCTCAGAAATGTGAGGGCATGTATTGGGTGAGAAAGAGGGGGCTGGACCTATGTGATCAGAGCTGGGAGTGGGGAAAACCCAGGAGCCCTAACTCTTGGTTTCTAAGATCCCTCAGTCTGAAGGCCCTGTGACTGGTGGGCCCCAGCGCTCACACTGACCCCGCTCTCATCAGTCTGGCAAGGGGATCTGTGTGAAAACAGTCATTTCCATCTCGAGGCCTGTGGATGAGCTCATGGACAGCGTCTCGTCACTACGCGACATCTTGTTCTAAAGCATAGGTCAGTAGCTCCTGGAGAGCGTACGGGGCTCTCAGTGGCCTAGGCACCACCAGGCAATGGTGCCTCTTCGTCCCACAGCCCACCTCCGGGAGCAGAGCTGGGTAGTGAGAGGGGAGGCAAGCTGGCTGTCACCAGGGCCCCTCGGAAGCAGCAGGCCACGGTCAGTCACCGTGCTGAGGGAGGGAGCCAGCTGCCCCGCTCCACACCTGGAGACCTGTCTTGTGAATACCAAGTCTCCATGTTTTCCTCTCCAGGATGCTCCATTGAGCTCTGGTCCTGGCTTGAGTGGCTCTTGAGTGAGGATGGGATGGGGAAGGCAGGAGCCTCAGCCCACCCGGCCCTCTGTGACAGCCTGGGGGTCTGTGCTCAAGAGCTGCCCCCTTAACCCTCCCCTCCTCTTGTGCAGCTGCTGCATCTGGAGAACAAGCAGGCAGCCTCCAGGGCAGTGGAAGCAGACTGTCAGAAGACGTGTCCCCCAACTCTGACGGCCCTTCCCCGTGTCCCCTTCCCCATGTCGGGAGCACCCCAGTAGACGGGCAGAATGGCGCTTTTCCCAGGAAGCCCTGTTTTAAAGTGCAGATGCTCTGGGAAGGACCAGCAGCGAATGCACGCCCCTCCAGTTGGGCCAACTAGAGGGAGTCTCAACATTTAACTTGCTGGGAGTCGCCCAGAACCAACGGGATCCTGGTTAGAAACAAGGTGAAAGTGACACTGAGGACAGTTAGGGGAACATGGATGTGGGCTGCAAGGCGCTTCTACTGGATGATCGCTTGTTTTCTCACATGTGCTAACGGCCCTGAGGTTTACACTCAGAGTTCTGCCAAATGCACTCACACAGAAACACAAATCTGGCAAATTGTTAGTAACGGCTGAATGCAGGTGGTGGGTCCCTGGGGGATCATCTTAGCTTCTCAGCTTTCTGTGTGTGCATTTGAAAGGATTAGATTACAAACTGAGGGGCAAAACACCCTGGAGGGTTTAACGCTCCGCCCCAGCCAAGCCTGTGATTCGGAGGCCAGCTCTCCGGGTGCTCCTAATGCCTGGACCTTTAGAACTCCAAGGAACACAGCTCTGAGAGCCCAGGGTCCTGGGGCGGCACCCCCAGCCCCAGGCGGTGAAGGTCTGGACAGGTGCAGCGGTCAGCCGAGTGGGTATCTGTTCCGGGATGGGGTGGGGCGGGGCGGGGCGGGGCGTCAGCACCCTGTGGCCCTTGGACACTGATGCCCTCTCCTGCTCTCCAACCAGGAGTCTCCACCTCACGGCAGCGCCTCCCTCCCTGCTTCAGCCTGGGCCTGCCTCTCCCTTCGGCTTCAGAAGGTAAACTTGATGTGTCTGACCTTTGACCTTTGCTGTGACTGCTCCTTCTGCTTAGAATGCCCTTCCTTCTCCCCTCTCAGCTCACATTCTCCCCACAGCCTCCCCCATTGCACAGCTGTTGTTCTCCATGGTAATGTCCCGTCTCCCAGGGAACTTCCCAAGACAGGAGTCAAGTTACCCATTTGCGGGCTTCCCCAGCACCCCCAGCGTACCTCCACACCTGTGCTGGCCGGTGTCACTGCCAAGCGTGAGAGCTCCAGGAGAGTCTTACTGTGGCGTCATCAAGACTGTCCCCAAATGCGCCGGCTTTCCCTCTCCCGGCCCAGACAGTTCTGAACGGATCCCCGGGTAACCATGAGCTGCCAGCACCCACTTACCCTGGCGAAGGTGCTGGAACAGAGGGGAACCTTGAAACCCACCACCCTGCTTATTAATGTGTGACGAACCCTCAACCTTCAGGCCATCTCCCCAAAAAAGCTTCAGAGAGGCCCCTGTTTAGGCTACTCTCCAGGATCTGGAAAAATTCCATAGGAGAGAAAGTGTGTCCCCACTTTCTCCTCAGTCCCGATTCTCTGGCCCTCCCTCTTGCTCCCTCATCCGGGTCCTCCATGTGCCTCCTCCCCTTCGCCCCGAGCCCCAAGGACTGCCGGACCTAAAACACTCAAGTTCACACAGAACTGTGGATATGAAAGACGGCAGCCCAAGCCGGCCCGGCAGGACTGAGGCAAATAGGGCAAAACGGCTGGTGCTTTTGGACTCTGGGAGGACGCAGGAGCTAGAAAGAGGCCAGAGTTGCTGCTGCCTTATCCATGGTGACCCTGCCACACGGACTTGAGTTTTCAGCACCTGAGGACCATGGTTTCCAGGTGCCTTGAGATGATGGATGTTTCCATGGCTCTTCCCTGCGGGCGCACCTCAGGGCAATGCAGAGCAGTCAACAAGGTAAAAGATGGCCAAGGAGCGGCGCTGCACAGAGGAGACCGCAGCGGCAGGGTCCAGACCACTGCCCGCACTGAGTGCCCGGATGCAGGGTGCCACAAGTCTGCACAGTGCCGTGCAGCTTGCTCTCCGTGTGGCTGCCACCGCTGGCCAAGACCTCTGCACATCCCTACGTCGTTCTGCTTGGAGAACCGATAATGCCCCTCAAATCTAAACTTGGCTTTGTTCTTCCCAAAGTCCCTTCACAGCCATGATGTCCTCAGCTCTTGATAGTCCCACCAGCCAGGAGGGAAGAATGTTATTGTCCATTTTCAGCTGCGGATGAACCGAGACCTGGATGGGTGAGAAAGTGCCGCGATCCACATGGCAAGTGGGTGATCGAGCCAAGATGGAGCCTGGGCCTCGAAACCTGTGACCAGTGTCCTGCCTCATTTACTGTGGAGTTCTAGGGAAGGAAGGGCCAGAGGTGCTTCTGGAAGTTTCATGCTGGAGCTCATACATGACAGACTCTTCCTAAAGGCTGGCCCCAGTGATGTCACTGTCACAGGGACTCCAAAGCAGACATCCACTTAGGAGTCTATTAGATTCTCTGTGAGCAGGGTCCTGACCCCCAGTCCAGGGCCGCCAAGGTGCCTGAGAGGCAGGAAGGTCTCCTGTTCCAGCCAAGCTTCTCTTTGGCTTCTTGGCCTCCTGGGGTCCAAGTGGATGTTGGTGGCCGAAGGGCTCCTCATGGTGAACACACAGCTGCCGGTGAGCCCTGGGGGCTCATGTGGCTCAAATTTTCATAATTGGACTCCTGAGCCTGGGACCTGGGGACGGGAGAAAGTTGACTGACCACCAGATTCAGGAGGGTGGGTCCTATTGCCCAAACTCTCCCAGCAGTGGGCAGGGAGATGAGATGGAGACGAGAGTTGGGGTGAGGGCAGAGCGTGTAGATCCAGCAGTGCTGGAGACCGAGGGAAGGTCAGCGGGGACAGCAGCAGAGCCTGTGGCCCAGGGAGGGGCTACGAGGGTGACGCCACCCCAGGCCGCAGAGTCTCTGTCGTTTTGAAGGGATCTCCTCTGTGGCTTCAAAAACCAACCTCCAGACCGACATTCCCAGGCCTGCCTCCCCAGCTGTGACTCATTTCTAACCTCTAGGAAGTATTAACTGGTATCTCAGACCATGTCCACATGCCATGTCCATGTCCATGGTCCTCACCATTCTACCCCTCTCTTATCATCGCAGGAAGTGGACCCTGAGGTTCTAGTTCCAAACCCCGGCACCCTGGCTTCCTCCAGAGACCCCACCCGATCCCTTGTTACCCACCTCCCCCATTCCACCACCACCACCTTCATCTGAGCTACCAACCCGGCCTCGGTGGTGGCCAACAGTCTCCTCACTGTTGGGATGGGGCAGTCATCTGCTTGCCACTGTTAAAGCACTTCTCCTAGCACTCAGAGTAAATCCTACAGCTGGCCTGCCCTCCCCACCTCCGCGGTCCCTCGAGTCTTTCCACCTGTCTCCTCTCAGATTTCCTCCACCTCACCCCTGTCCATCGCTCTGGGCTCCAGCCTTAAGTCTCCTCAAGGTCAGATTCTGGGCTCCACTTCAATTGCCTACCCATTTCTTCCATAGTTCTTATCTTAGAATCTAAGGTGACCTTGCTTATATGCTTATTAAAATTCCTCCCCGTTAAAATGTGAGTTCCCCGAGGCTGGGGAATTTTATTCTATCTTTAGCATCCCCAGCTGGGTTTGGTACCTAGTAATCGCTCAGAAAAGATTGGCATGACAGTCGGCTTTCTGATTTTGATGCCCTGGAGTGGCAGAAAATGAGCAAACCAGAGGGGACGTTGCACAGGAATTCAGCAGATAGTTGAAGAGGCGTGGGGGTGGGGGTGCTGGGCCAGTAGTGGGGTTTCTAGCCCTCAGGCACAGTTATGGGAGTGCTGGGTAGTCTATTGCCTCAGGATTCCATGACCTCCTCCCCCACGCATCCAGACAGCCTAGGGTCTCCGAATTGGGTCATTTCTTCTTCGACATGGGCCCTCCTTGAGTAGGCACCAAGAGGAGCAGGGACTGAGAGCACGATTTCCTAGGGGGTCCCTAGCTGAGCTTGGTAGACTGAAGAAGGAAGGGCTTTGGATGACCACAGGGAGGGCCGAGACATGATCAAGGCTGGGACCCCAGGCCTGCCCCTTTGCCTCTTCTTTCTCCTCATGCGACCAGCCCCGAGAAGCCTGTACCTGTTGGTCAGTGGGGACTGGAATGACGTGGGGTGGGGTAGCTCACTTACCGTGGTGGGGTGTCCTGGGTGTCGGGGTGCTCTGTTTGAGGGAGAGAAAGAGAGACATGAATCTCTATGGTGGCCTCAGGGTACAAGCCCTGCTGTCTACCCCTCCCCTGTGGAACAGCAGTGAGTTAGCAGAGTGTGAGGACGAGGCCATAAAGACAGCAGTGGGAGTTACTGAGGAGATGGTACAGTGGGGAGTGGTCCAACAGAGAAAACCCCCTACTGAGGACAGAATGCCTGAGTCTGGAGAACTTGCAGGCTAGTCAGTGTGGACAAAGCACACACAGCAGCCAGGCCAATGCTGACAAAATTTACATTTCATCCCAGGAAAGTTTGAGGCTGGTGCTTCTGACCTGGGTGGTCCGAGAAGCTCTGGGAAGTCCCCTTTCTGGAGGCACCAAGTAAAATATTCCATCCAGTTCGGCAATAGCAGTGTGGGGCAAAGACACCCTGCTATTCATGTGCCCACATTTTTGCACGCACCATTCCTTCTGCTAGGAATAGCATTTGCTCCTTGTTTTCTGAGTTCAAGCCTCCTTCCTATCTTTTTTTTTTTTTTTTTTTTTTTTTTAAGAAGATAGTCAGGAATGAAGACTAGTAGGCAGGTAGCAGGCAGAAAGGAAGGGAGGAGGAAGAAGCATTTTATTTATTTGTTCACTGCAGTTGTTTCCCCCCAGGCCTGGGCTCCTTGGGTGGTGTAGGACTGCAGCCAGCTCAGGCCTGGGCCTCACCTGTGCCACCAGGGAAGGCCTACTTCCTGTGTTTGATTTGGGTCTCACCTTCCTTTCGGAAAGCCTTCCCTCTGGCTCTGATCCCGTTCCCCCACGGTACTTCATGCTGCATAGGGCGATATGTACATACTCAGCTCCCATTCAAGGAACGCAGTCCTTTTCATCCCTGTATTCTAGCAGTTACCCAGCAGGGAATGGACTGCTGCTATCTGGGAAAGCCCATGTGTTCAGATCCCTTAGGGAGGAGTCATTTATGGAGTATTGGTGTCCAGAGCCAGACCGTATGGGTCTCTGTGACTCTAAGTGAAAGATAAGTTCCTTAACCTCTCTGGCCTCAGTTTTCCTGGTGTAAAATGGGTTCACGCTGGTTCCCACCTCCTGGGCTTGACGCCGGGAGAGGGACATGTGATGATGCACAGACGTTCACGCACGTGGTTTTAGCTAAGGAGAGCGCCCTCGCCGACCCTCACACCCACTATGGGCCGGGGCGCACCCACCTGGGCGGCCACGGGCAGCGCAGAAGGCCAGAACGCCCAGCAGCAGCAGGGCTTTGAGGCCCAGAGCGCCGAGCAGGAGGGCGATGGTGGAGGCCCCCGCGGTGCCGTGGAAACGGAACAAGTAGACGCTGGCCTCTGCTCGGCCCAGGCTGTTGGAGGCCGTGCACGTGTAGCGCCCGTCGTGGGCCAGTGCCGGCAGCTCGGCTGTCACCTGGTAACTGTGACCCTGACCTGGACTCGGCCGGGCAGCTAAGTCGTAGCCCAGGGCCGGGCCGGACCAGGTAAGGGCCGGCGGCGGCTCCCCTTCGGCGGTGCAGAGCGCGCGGAAGGTGTGCGCCGGGCCGGGCAGCACGGAGATATTGACGATCCGCGGGGCGGCTGCGGGCAGCGGTTCGGGGATCCCGGGAGAGAGCGAAATGCCGTTAGGGAGTGCGCGTGCAAGGGAGGGCTAGGGGTACCCCTCACTGTCCCCTTTGGCCCCCAAGAGAGTTGGGGGGGAGTCAAATGAAGGAAGTGGGTACTCGGGCACTATGCTGCCTGGTCCCACACTGGGGTAAGCTATGCATAAAATGGGGGTGAAGATTTGCAAAGTCAGTATGTACGGAGGGCTTGGGCTAGGGCCTGGCTCACCGCAAGTGCTCACTAAATAGAGTTATGATTTCTGCAGCTCAGGATTGGGGGCTATCTGCTCATATGATTTCCAAGGCACCTCCCACTCGCAGACTGAGTCACTGAATCCCGGGACGGAGACAGGGTGGGGGTGGGGGTGGGGGGTGGCGCTGCGGCAGGGAGGGGCAGACGCTGGGAGAAACTGAAATGCGTTCAGACACGGAGCGCAGGGGCGCCAGGGCACATGGAATTCTTGGCAGAGCCATGTTGGAACCCTGAGCTCCGGTCCTACACAACAGGGGTCCCCACTAAAAGCTCCCCAGGTGATTCCAAAGCACAGCCTGGTTGAAAACCACCGCTCTAGGAACCGGGACCCCTAGCAAAGTGGGCTTATGGTGGGCTCCCTCTGCACTCTCCAAGGGGGCTATGGGTGCCCGCAGTGCTCATAGCGCACACCCCATTACAGCCCCTGGCACATTTAGGATTGCTGTGGGGGTTCATTCCTGTTTCTCTCCCCTAGTCTGCAGATCATGGGGACATTCACTCCCTAGGAGTGACATTACTATATCCATTCCCGGGCCCCTCGCAGCCCTCCTGGGGCTTATGCATTTTTAACAAGTTTCCAGGTGGTCGGTCATCACCACCAGGTTGAGACCACTCTGCTCCAGTGAAGGGAGTTGTGCCCAGCGGCGGGCACGGGAGAGCCTGGTCCGCCGTCCGGACAGGGCGGGAAGGGGGCAGGGGGGAGGCGAGCGGGACCGCCCGCGAGGCTGCCCAGCTGGCAGGGGGCGCCCGCAGCCCCGGGGCCCGCGCGCTCACCGCTCACGCGGAGCCTGACGCCGTGACGGCTCTCATAGCGGTCGTGGACGTCGCCGGCGAACTCGACGCGGCAGAAGTAGCGGCCGTCGTCGGCCAGGGCGAGGCGCTCCACGCGCAGCGAGAGGTCGTTGCGGCGCGGGTTGCCCAGCAGGCGGAAGCGGCCATGCAGGCTGAGCGCCGTCTGGCACAGCTCGCTGCCCGGCGCCGCCGCGCAGCGGAACACCTGCGGGCCCGCGTAGGGCTCGCCCGAGCGCCAGATGGCGGTGAGCGGCCCGTCGTAGTGGCGGTGCGGGTGCGTGAAGGTGCAGGGCAGCACCACCGCCTCGCCAGCCGCGGCGCTCACCTCGGACGGCACCTGCATGGACCAGCGCTGTGCAGGCGCACCTGCGGGTGTGTGGGGGCGGGGTGCGTCAGCTCGGCCCCTACGGAGGGGACCCCCATCCCCGGGACTCCAAAGCCACCCGCTCCGCAGACTGCACACCCCAGGACTCAAGAATCGCCCCCTGGGGGTCTGGATGGAGAGCACCCCGTGACTCCAGAGGCCTCTCCTGGAACCCCGACTCCCACCACTGGGGAGGTGCTGGGGCCGCCCCGCCCCCCCCACGCCCAATGAGTCCTCTCTTCTTGGCCCTAAAGCAGAAAAGCCCGGGGTGGGGGGGTGCCCGCTGGCTACAACAGAATTCCAAAATCCCCAAGAGGGTGGTGATAATAGAAGCACTTACTGTGCACCGCCGTTTTGAGCAAGTCAGGGCTAGGAGCTCCTTTAGTTCTCACAGGTGAACCTAGAAGTAAGCATAGTTATCCCCAGTTGCAGGTTAGTGACTGAAGCCCAGAGAGGTTGAGTATTTGTCTAAAGTAACACAGCTAGGATTAGGTCATTCAAATTCAGGTCAGCTGACTCCACAAAGGACACACTAGTGCACCAAAGCCATGCCCTTTGGGTCTCATCCAAGGATACCAGCAGTCCCAGATCAGAGGGCAAACTGAGGTCTCCGAGGATATGGTATGTTTCGAAGTTAACCTGTTGAGTTGCTGGGTAAGATTTCTCTAGAATCCAGGTCAATCCAAGTGGGCATTGCAAGAAGCTGGTACCCAGAGAGCCGACAGAGCCAGTAGTAGGCGGTTACACCGCTTCCTTTCTCTGCAAAAGTGCTTCCAGACTCAGTTTCCTTATCCACCTTGTGAGTCTCTGAAGCCCCAGCACCTCCCCAGTCATGGGAGTTGGTGTTCCAGGAGAGGCTTCTTGAGCCACGGGGTGGGTCTCCAGACCCCGAGGGGGCAATTCTTGAGTTCTGGGCTGTGCAGGTC
Organism: Solenodon paradoxus; assembly: GCA_004363575.1. Lineage (NCBI taxonomy): Eukaryota > Metazoa > Chordata > Mammalia > Eulipotyphla > Solenodontidae > Solenodon > Solenodon paradoxus. Next base: position 67,539 of record RJWH01005362.1, on the reverse strand, counting down.
TGTGGGGTGGGGTGGCTTTGGAGAGCAGGGCTGGGCGGCTGTGCTGGCTGAGGGCTGCTGATCACCAGGCTGCGGCGTTGCATGTATGTGCTGCTTTCTGGGAGAGGTGAGCAGGGTGAGTGGACTCTGAGGATCAGAACAGGGGTGATGCCTCCCCAAAAGAGGACAGGCTGCTGGGCCTGTCCAGCAGGTGCGCTGCTGCAGTTTGCGTAAGGGATAGTCAGAGGAAATAACAAAGGAGCCCTTGTATTTCTAAAGGGCTTGGTAACTTGCAGTTGGTGGGGTTTTGTTGTTGTTTTTTCCTCACATCATGTTGCATGACCCTTAAGACCCAGGCGGAGAAAAACAGGCCAGCTATTGTTACAGATGAGAAAATGAAGGTCGATGTCACACAGGCAGAAGGTGGGAGAAACATAGTTTTTCTGACTCCCAGTCCAGCACTCTTTGCTCATTTGGGGTAGCCTGGCTCATGCTTTGGGCAGCGATCCGCTCGGACTGAGCTTGGCAGTTGGCAGGCCATTCTCAAGCAGTCCATCCCATCTATGAACTATCTACTGGCTAGGACATCCCTTGCGAACAGATGCAAGTTCTGCCACCCACTCACATGGGGCCATTGCTCTTTGGAGCACGTGTGCCCCTCACCGTGATGACCCTTCTAGGATCCCAGCATTTCTCTCCTGGGGCCCATTTAGCCCTCTCTTCTCTAGTGGAAGTCCCAGTCCTCACTGTCCTCCCCACCTCCCCACCAGCTGGAACCCTCCCTGCAGGGTCTCCAGACCTTGGGGTGGGCGAGGCTCCAGGGGTGGGTGAGGCCCCAGGTGTGCTGGCCTCAGGTGTATGAGCGGTGCCTCATGTAAAAGCACTGAGTTTGCGATCAAGTAAAACCACAAGTCCTTTCTTAGTCCAATCTCCTTTTGAGCCAAATCTCTTTTCTTCTGTACAAGTGGAATTAGGTTTTTGAACTCAAGTGGAAGTCTTGACTTTTATCCTTAGTAAGAGCTCATTCGCTGAGCTGTTAACAATCCAAAGGGCTACTTCCAAATTGAGAAACACTTTCTGAGGCTTTGCTGGTTCAGTGAGTACTTCTGGCTGCTGAAAATCTCTCCCCACTCTCGATGTTCAGCCCTGACTCGGTTTCCCTGCAGTTCCTACCCTCTATAACCTCCGCCTCCCCTGGCTCCTGCATCATGCAGACATCACAGAGTCAGGGAGGTCTCGTGTCCTCTGTGCATTCATCAGTCAGTGAATATCTGACATGTCCCCACTTTAAATCAGGCACCAGAATATGAACTGCAGTTACAAAGACCAGCAGGACAACTCATCAGCTTGCTGGAGCTCAGAGGGCAGTGGAGACAGATAAGTGAACACATAATTACACTCCAGGTGCCCTAACAAGAGACACAAACAATGTTCCCGCTGTCCGAACATGGCTCTGGGCACTCACTCTTCTTCTTATCCTCGTGTCTCTGCTGTCCTTGGGACCCTTCCAAGTCCCAAGCCTGGGTGCAGTGCTCTTCCCCTGTGCTCCAGGGCTGGTGGAGGTACCTCCTCTCTCCCGGCACTGCCTGCTACCTGTGAGTCTCCCTCAGGTACTCAGAAGCTCTGAGAGGGCAGGGGTCACAGGTGCTGGTTTGTATTTATGCTGATGTGTAGCACGCTGTCTGCCACCTAGTAGGTCATGTCACACTGAATTGCGGAGAGAAGGCTGAAGGGAGGGAGTTGGGTAGGCAGTAGAGGATGGGTGTGGACATTAGCAGGGGTTGTTGGAGGACCCCTGGGAGAGGAACTTCAGAGCCTTGAGAAAGGAGTGGGCTGTTACTAAGACTCGAGGTGGATTGAAAGTCTATCCCGGGAAAAGCAGGGCAAAACCACAGAGGCTGCCGAACATGGTGGGGCAAGGGGCCAGAGTTCCGTGCCCTGGGGACTCACTGGAACATATTCCTCATCTCACTTCGTGTTCCAACAATCCCAGGAGGTGCTGTCACTAGAACTTTTTTCAGAAAAGGGGAACTGGGGCCTAGAGAGCCTAAGTGACTTGACAAGGTCATGGACCAACCGGAAGCCAAGGCTTTGCCCTTGGTGCTCTGCCTTACCCTGTGCTGAGGATGACAGCCTCATTGGGAAACATCCTGAAGAGTCAGAGATGGCAGGTGAGGCCTCTGTCTCCTGGGGGCCTAGAGAGCGTGTTTGTTCTAGGAGCAGAGGGTACACAGAGGCCCTTTCATCAAGTATTAGAACAGCCTCGGCTTCCATTAGGAGGGTATTAGTGTTTCCTGTTTACCTACTGAGCAGTGTTCCCAGAGGCCTCGTCTGGACTCTCACACAGAGACCTTTGGGTGAGTCCGCCCAGGAGACTGAAGTTGAAGGTGGGAGGGCTCAGGAGAAATTGCCCAGGGACCAAAGGCATTTGCTTTGGCAGATAGCCAAGCTCCCCAGCATCCGGTGACAGGAGCTTATCTCTCAGGACAGGGGAGGGACCCAGGCAGACCTGGCACCTCGGCCCCTTATTGTAAGTCTCTCATCTCCCTGCCTCATGTCATCAACCTCTGGGGCCAACAGGAGCCCTGCCCTCTTCCTGCTGCCCAAAGTGCCTCCCCTCAACAGTGGGCCACAGGGCTTGGGGAAAGCATCCCAACTTTGGCACTGTTGGACGTGGGTGACAGGGTCCCTGTGTTGTTCTTTCTTCAGACTTGTGTTGAGCACCGGGTCTGTGCTGGGTCAGTCCTAGACTCACTCATTCACCTGGTGCTCTTGGGGCAAGTTACTTAATGTCCCAGGTCTCAGGCTGCCCTGCTGCGAAATGGGGAGCAGAACGCCACCCTCACAAGACAGATGTCCCAAATGTCGGTTGCTCAGCACAGAGCTGGCGCTTAGCCAATGCCCATTCATTCCCGCTTTCACTAGCCCTGCTAGGGGAGGTGGGGCACTGGCCAGCAGTGGGGGCCTGCCAGAGCAGGACGGCACACAGCAGACCCTGGATGCCGCCGTTTGCAGCTCCGCTTGGCGTCTCAGCAGCACACGAAGTACAACAGCCCGGGCCTTGGCCTGAGGTCACTGAAAGCAGCTAGTCATTTGTTCATTCACTGCTCAGGTATTTGCTGGGGGTCAGAAGTGTTCTACACACGGCGAGGGTGCTGGGGATGCCGTTACCACGACAACCCGTGGTCCTCCCCCGTGTGCTCGCAGTCCCCACTGATCGGCCACGGTTCGTTTTCATTTCTACACAGTTCCAGCAAGTTTCTTCATTTCCCAGCCTAGGGAAATGCACTAAATGTGTTAAAGCATCATGCTTAATCTTCGCTTAATGCCATCCAGAGGTCCTGGCTGTTGACTAGATGAATTTTCCTAAAAAGCGATGTATGTACTACCCTAAGTCCTCATTAATGTCATGAACAGCCTCTTGGAAACTGTGACTTTAAGTGCCTCCACTAACAAAATAACATTGATTCATTCACTGTTGGCTGGGATTTTTTTCCTCATCAATGTGATATCAAAATGACGCCATTCAAGGACCTGTTATATACATGGAAAAGCTGAAGAGTGATTTCTGTTAGTAACTCATTGAAAGCAGCCAGAAATCAAACTGACAGTTGGTGAGGGAGGACGGGTCCTATCAAAATAAGGAAATGATAGCTCCAGACAGAAACGATAAAAAGTACAGCACAAAGGGACCTTTTAGAGGAGTAAACCCAGCGCTATCATGATGTTGCAGCGGGCTCGTGCAGCAGACGCTATGGAAAGGGGGCCTGGGCCACCTTGGAAAGAAGGCTCATTACCATGTGAGGGGCAGGGGCAGGGGCAGGGTTAGGGTTAGGTTCAGGATCAGGGTCAGGCTCAGGGTCAGAATCAGGGTTAGGGTTAGCAGAGGTGTATCCAGAAGTCAAGCTCTGGGTTGGCTGACCCTAACTTTGTGACTTTCTGCAAGTCCCTATCCTCTGGCCTCAGTGAGCTCATCTGTGTGAAATGATGTCTCTAGATGTCCACCAAGGTGTCTTTAAGTCTAAAAGTCCATGCCTGAAATACTATTTGGATAAAATGACAAGAACTTTTTAGATTAAAAAAGTCCATGAAATATTTTAGAACTAACTGTCTATCTAAAATAAATTAGATGACTTTAAATACTTAAAAATAAGTTATCAGCTCTCCAGAAAACTCAGCTACTAAGGAAGATTCATCCACACATTCCCTGGTATCTCTAGCTTTCTGAAAGCAGACTGGGGCGGAGGCAGGGGGAAGAGAGAGACAGAGTGGGTAGAACCCACCTGGGAGACCAGGAGCAGCCTCAGCGCACTGGGACTGCGGGGTGGGGCAGGGTCCACCGTCTGCATGCACGAGGGAGAAGGACATGAAAAATAGTTTCCTGGGACGAATGCCTCCCACTCTGCTTCTGCCAAGGGCCTGTCCTGGGCCCCACACTCAGAAGGGTGGACGGGATGGAACTGAGCTGCCTGCACGTGGCTCGCGTAGCCCCTCGGACTCCCACACCACAGCGCGGCCTGGTCCCCAGCCACTTGCTGTCTTCGGCCACGCCACACCGGGAGACTCACAGGGGAGCGCACCTTCAGGCAGTGGGACCCGCCCTGGTCCTAGGTCACAGACTTGAGGTTGAGCAGTGAGACGGCAGCCAGGATGGAGGACAGGGCCTCCTCCCCAGGGTAGGTCTGGGTTTTGCTCTGAACATGTGATTGTTCCTGCTTCCTCTAAACTTTCTGCTTAACTGACTCATCCCAGCTGACCCTCAGCAGAAGGAAACAAACCAAAAAAATAAAAAATAAAAAAGCCAACAAACCTCCAACCCAGCTCTCTTTTGATGCAATGCCCCTTCAGCAACGTTTCCCATTTGTTTTAACAATATCCTTTTTCTAAAGGAAAGGTGCAGGCAGGAATGAAGGTGAGCGGAGGCAGGCGGGGGAAAGAAAGAGGAGAGGAAGCATTTATTTATTTTCTTTAGCTGTATATCTTGGTTTCCCACCCCGGACCCAGGCCATGAACTGGTTTCCTTGGGATGTGTGTGGACTGTGCCGGCCAGAGGCTGTGGACTTACCTAATAGGCCACCAGCGTGAGCCCTCCCTGCCATTTATTGCACAACCACTGAGCAGCAGGAACTTTGCTGGGGGCCTTTCATCCATGGCCTGATTGTCCTTCATGGGGACCCAATCTCACGGAGGCTCAGAGAAGTTAGGGAAACTGCCTAGGGATGCACAGCTTTTCAATAACAGAATCTGGATTCAAAGCCGTGTCTGACACCAGCACTCAGGCCCTGAACTGTGCTCCTCTCTGCTCCATGTCTGGACAGAGTCATTGCCTCCAGCCCCCACCCTCTAAGGGGACCCAACTCCCAATATCCCAGAACGACAACTGAGCTAGGTCAGCTTAGGAGAAGAAAGCTCTGTGCATGGGGCCACCGGCAGTGTGAGTGGGTGGTGGGAGTTCCAGCTTAGAGCCATACAACCCAGGTTCTACCCTCAGTTCCATCCGCACCACTCCCTGGGCCGCCGTGCCTCAGTTTCCCCATCTGCAGAAAGATAATAGATCCTTTCTCATCGGGCTATGAGGCTATGTGTGTTCCCTAAATGTCCAGCACATGAAAGACTCATGTGAGTACTTGCTGTTAATATCCAGACCAGACCCATCACAGATTCTACTCCACGTTAAAAGGCCAGAGAGGCAGGCAGGAGCCTCAGGAATGGGGCTTCCTAATCGGGTGTGGAGACAGGATCCCCCCATGGAATGCTGACTCATGGCTCAGAACACCTCAAAATCAGCCAAGTCTCCATGTGCACGAGGCCGGTGGCCCAGGACTCCGGTTCTGGAGGGACGTCTCAGGCCTGGGTCCAGGATAGTGCTGAGGCCTGGAGGGAGGGCCAGAGGACTGCCTTTGTCATTTGTCCTGACTGCCTTATGATTATATCTCACATCAGAATCATCTGAGAAGATGACTGAAAGGCAGATTCCCGGGCCCTGCTGCCCGATGCTCTGATTCTGCTGGTCTATATTGGAGCCAAAGCATCTATATTTTAAGGGATTCTGGTGGTCTGTGACCACACTTTGAGAAACATTGTTCCCAGGGACGCTAACTCACATGATTACTTAAACCCACCACAAAGAGATCCCAGGCACCCCTAGAGGTTCCTTGGGTGGTTGGGGTACCTCTCATGTTCTACTCCACACGGGAACTCGCCCCCCTTAACCCAAACAGTCGTGCTTCTTCTCCCTTGTCCTCAGGGCGGTGCCACTTGATACAAGGCTCCTGGATGACAGACACCCCAAGTCTGTTCAGAGCCTGCACTGCAGTCCCCCAGGATCCTCACCGCACTGGGTATGTCAGAGGCCTTCTACGGGTGGAGAGCCAGGGCCTGCTCAAGTCACCCAGGGTCCCTGACAAAGTGGACTTGAACTTCTGGCTTCTGTCACCAAGTCTCTCAAAGCACAGCTCTTCCTCTGCCGCAGACCTGGGGGCTCCGGACAAACCCAGCTGCCCCAAGGTCCAGGGGAGAAGACTGTACCCAGGATCTTGTAAATACCTTTGCTGTTCCAAGCATGGGCTGGGGAGAACAGGGGCACACTCACCCAGTGGGACGAGGCATACCAGGCAGGTCAGGAGTCGCATAGGCCCTTCCATGTTCTGAAGGTCTGGAGATCCCGGCCTAGCCCCCACGCACCACAGGGGGCCCTCCTTGGGGAGGGTGCAGGGGGAGGAAGGTGTGGGGCACACGTCTGAGCCCTGCTTGGCATCTGGGGCTGGAGGAACTAGGGACAGGCAGCCAGGCTCCCGAGGTATGATTAGAGGAAACCCGTGGGGCTTAGTCATGTGGGAAAGCAACAGAGGAACCACTCAGTTTTCCAGGGTAGAAAATGGGGGAGATGTAGGACCCTTTCCTGTGGCCACTGGTCCCTTTGAAAAAACTACTGTTCTTAGGCTGTCCTTCCTTCCTCCTTCCCTCTCCCTCCGTCCCTGCCTCCCCCGCTGCCTCCCGCCCTGCCTCCCTGCCTCCCTCCCTGCCTCCCTTAACCTTGACCCTTAACTCACACATTATACAAAAATTAACTCAAAACGTAAATTAGAGACCTAAATGTACAATGTAGAACTGTGAAATGCCTAGGAGAAAATACAGGAAAAAATATCTTTGTAAGCTTGGTTTAGGCAAACAGCATTTAGGTACAACATCAAAAGGTTGATAGATTAAAAAAATTGATAAATTAGGCGCATTCTAGTGGAACAGGGTTGGGTGCAGTCCACACACATTGCAAGGTCCCGGCCCACATCCCAGGACCAGTGGGAACCACCAAGTTGAACAATTAAACAAAATATATGAAGGCTTCTTCTCTCCTCTGCTGCCTGTCTGTCTCTGCTCACCTCCATTCCTACCTGCACCTTTCCTTTATATAAAGAATAAGTTGATAAGTTGGACTTGTTAAAATTAAAAATGTTTGCTTACCAAAAGACACTGGTAAGAGAATGAAAAGATTAATCAGAAACTGGGAGAAAGTATGTGTAAATCACATCTCCAACAGAGGATCTATCTAAAATATGCAAAGGACTCTTAAAGACCAACAAGAAGAAACAAAAAAATCATTTCTTTAAAATTAGTAGATTTGAATGGATGTTTTACCAAAATTAGATGCAGGTGGCCAACAAGCACAGGAAAACATGCTTTAGTATCAATAGTCATTAGGGGAATGCCAATTAAATTTACAATGAGATTCCACTGCACACTTATCAGAATGGCTAAAATAAACAAAACTCTCAATACCAAATGCTGATGAGCAGTGGAAAACTGAAATACTCAGTGTCTGGTGGGGATGCAAAATGGTGCCTTGCATTGTGGCAAACAGTTTATCAGTTAAATTTAGGAAAGTTAAAAAGGTCCCACCATGGAGTCCAGCAATCCTACCTCGGGATGTGACCCAAGGGAAATTACAATTAATGTGGACAGAAAGCCTGTGTGACTGTTGATGGTACCTGTACTCATATCCACCCAGAACCAGAAACACCTAACACCTTCAAGCTGTGAATGAGAGGCGAGCACACACGCCTGCACCAGAATGCTACTCGGTGGAACAAGGCACCAGCTGCAGTAAGTGCTCGTGTGACGTCTTGAATTGATGCTTGGAAACTATGACTTTAAGTGAAAGAACATAAAATGAAAGGAGATCCTCAACTATCAATGTCAGCTGGGATTGTTTTTCTAACATTATACGGAAACAAGTTGAACAAAACGACCGTCTGAAGACCTGCCGCACTGATTCACACATTGACATGGACGGATTCAATGCATTTCGCTCAAGTGAAAGAAGACAGACTCAGAAAGGTACATATTGTGTGATTCCATTTCTATGACTTTCTGAAATAGTCAGAGATGCTGGGATGGCAGCAGAGCGGTGATAGCTGGGCGGGAGGTGAATACCATGGAAGAGCATGCAGAGATCTGGGCTCGTTGGAACTGTCGTGTATCCTGACCGTGGCGGTGAGCAGCGAGTCTACGCGTCTGTTAAAGTTCATGGAATGAGACACTGAAAGGAATGAGTTTTTCTGCTGTGATGGGGACCCAAAATGGAATACAAATACTAACCCAACGTCTGAAAGTTGCAAACAATAACTTAACCACGGAGAAGAATAAAGAACTAGCCGAAGTTACTTTGAAAACCAGTGTTTTGACTGAATACCAGGTTAATGACAAACAACTGTGGTCTGCAGAACTGTGTGTAGGTAGGAAACTTGTATCTCCTCAGGATGCGTTAGAAATTCTGAAACTACTTCTGCGGGCATGAAGATCAAACACACAGGTACATATGATGTAGATAAGAAGGTGAGATTTCTTTCTGTTGGGGAAAAAAGTTCTAATTAAGATGCGGGGGAAAGTCTAGCAGGAACCTTGTGATACTGGATTGGACTGGAAGGTATTAGTAAGAAATCATGGTTTTAAAATATTTGTACATTTAGATCCACAGCAGGCAGAAGTCAGTGCAGAGACCGGTAGTTTGAAGAGTGTCCAACAATAAATGGTAGCCCCATGTGTGAAGGTGCGTGCTTATTATATAGATACCTAAATGAACACAGTGACCATAAATCTTATTATGCATGTGTAATGAAATAACGTAAATATATGTGCATATACAACTACGTGTAGCTGTTCACAGACTGATGAACTAAATGGTTCTTACTGTTCAGTTTGCGCCAGTGCTTAGGCAGATGCTGCCTTCTTCCAGTCCCCCTGGGCTGGCCCATTTGTGACTTAGAAGCAGGGTGACTGTAACTTACTATCCAAACTGGTGCGCAGAGTGCGACACACGTTAAGGCGTCGAGAACACCAGTACACGTCAGGACAGTCTCAGGCAAAACAGAAATGGTCATTCTTCTAGAAAGATCTTGCGCTATGCTATTTTTGGCAGAAGGTCTCAAAGGCTTATGGATGTACACGCCACTACTAGGGGGAGTGGAGCGCGCGAGCAGGTTTTTCAGTTATGGAAGGTGGACCTTTGCCCTTTCCTTCTGAGTTCCTTGACCTCTGTTTTCCTGGAAGTTAGCACCTGAGGAGGTTGGGATGTATGCGCCTACGTCTTGAAGGTGATTAGTGTGGATGCTCGTGTCTGTAGTTGAGGAAAGCGTGAGAGTATGTGAATCGGGGGGCACTGGCTGTCTAAGTCCGGTAAGGTTTTTGTGCGGTATACAACCTGCACAACTGTATGTGGTTACCCTGTGTGAGTGCCTGGGAGGTAAGAAAGGCTTGAGATTTGTTTGTAAGGAGACTTAGGGTTCTTTCTCTGACACCTGACTCTCTCAATCAGGTTTAATCTGATGAATACAAACCCTCAGCTGGCCTGCATCAGTGCAATGAGGGTATAAGCCTTAGGAACAGCAGAGGGTGGAAATGTAGCAGCAAGGAGGGATGCAGAAGGAACCTTCAGGATTTTCCATTTGGAAGGCTGATAAAAATTTCTCATTCCTTAGCACCTGCTGATTCCAGGCCTACCCTCAGCTGGGTAAGTTGATACCCCATCCAAGGGGCCGGGGCTGACTCCATGGCCAGGGGGCCAAGGAGCTCAATCAGGCCTCTACCTAGAGACTTCGGAGAGGAGGGCTTTCCTGAGACGTGACATGAGGATCTTGAGCGTGGGTACAGACCAGGGGATAGCAGTTCACACCACACTAGACTGGGAAAGGGGACAGAAAGTTCAGGGCTTCCTGCGTCAGGTAAATGAGGTCACATCCTCCAGCTAGTTCTGAATGAAGATGGAGTGATTATGTGGGGGCTGGTCTTTCCATTTCCTCTTCTCTGGAAAACCCAGTTATTTTTTGCTTTCTGTGTCACTTCCCCTACCTCATCGGTCACACGGGGAAGGCGGGTTATGGAGACAAGGGCATAGCTGCAGCCTCAGAGGGAATTGCACGGAGTCCAGCTTGGTCATTTACTACAGTGTGACTTTGGGCAGCTGCTGATTTGCCATGTAACACATGGCTATGGCTCCTCATGCTGCTGCAGCAAGGACTGGGTGAGGTTTGCGGGGCAGTGCTCGGCTCACGGGAAGAATTGGACTGCTCTTTAAAAGGTGCAGAAGAATCTTTCTATTTGTAGCTCCCACTTAGTGGATATACACAGGTTCAGATGGAAAACAAAACACCCAGCATGAGTTCCAGACGTCGATGGGAGACAGTTGTGGAAAACAGATGCCTATGTGAGGTCAACACAATTTCAAGCATTTTGGAAACATCTGGCAAGCTGATGAACAAACCCATCTCTGTTCATTAGCGCGGATCTTCTGAGGTCCCGGGAAGGTGTTCATTATTAGTTTTATTTGTTTGGGAAGCAGAACAATTGCTTAAAAGAAAAATCATTATGTCATTTAGACACATGTCTCCTGCCGATGCTCCCCAAACCCTCACCTGTCCTCCCGCCTCCTGTCCCAGGTGCGCGTCCTCCCTGGCCTTGAACTTCAAGCTCCAGGTTTGTCTTCTCTGTGCTTCACCAGGTGTCCTTCCCCAGAGAGAAGCCGCAGCTCCACGTGCAAACATGGTCTGCAAGCAGAGGGGAACAGAGTTTATGTCATAAAAGGGCGTTTCCAACATGGGGGTGAAATGGATTCTTTAATCATTCATGTTAGGAAAACCAGGTAGTCATTTAGATTTTTAACAAACATCAAAACTAGGTATCCTCCTTAACTTTGAATCTATATTCCTATTGTGTGATTACTTCGAGGTAAGAATTAAAATAATAAAAATGCTAGAAGAGGTGCACCCTGGTGGAGTGTGGGTTGGGCACAACCCACATACATCCCAAGGATGGAGGTTCACGTCCTGGGACAGGGGGAAGCAACCAAGAGGGGCAACTACATAAAGTGCTTCTTCCTGCCTGTCTGCCTCTGCTCACCTTTATTCCGGCCTGGACTCTTCCTTGAAAAGAGAAATCCTAGAAGAAAACATGGATGATTTTGAAAATGAATCATGAAGTGGACATCTTTCGAAGTTTTGGGAAAATTCAGAAATCATACAATGTAAAATTTTGATCAATTTAGCCTTAAAATTGTTTACTTAGAACTTGACTGTTTCAGTGGCCCCTGGTGGCTCAGGTGTTAAGCCTGGGCAAATTCAGCACGGTCCAGGGAAACAGGTTCACAGACCAGGGTCAGGGGGAAAAACAAAAATTAACAACTGAATACATAAAATGTTTTTTCCTCCTCTCTCTTCCTTCCTGCCTTCCTTCCTGCCTGCCTTCCCTCCTCTCGAAAAAACAACAACAAAAACAACCAAAAGTATTTAAAATATTTCAAATCTTGCATGGAAAAAAAAAGTCAAAAAGCAGATGACAGCACACAGCTGACAGTGTCGCTGCCCCTTTGTGATGAGTTTTATCTGCATGCTATCAATAATAGATTGAGACCAGTTTCCTTTGTTTCACAAATTGGTAAGATATAGGATGGTTCATAGAAAAGAAATAAAAAGCTGATACATTTACTTAATGACAACTAAAGAACAGCAAATTAGGTCATCAATGAAATACCATATTTCAGTTATTGGATTGGCAGCCATACAAAGCTAGTTTAAGACCTTGCGTTATTGAAAATGGGGAAATGGACAGTCAGTAACAGGCAAATGTATCAACCAGTCATCTTTTTGAAAGGTCATTTGATATAATCGATCAAGATTGTGAGTGTGTATATCTTCTCAGCAATTTCACTCCAAGCGCCTTATTCTTAGTGCTTTTTTATACATAAGTTGGCAAAAATATGCAAACTAGAAATATTACCTACATCAAGAAGAAAAAGAATTCTCAGCTTGTATTCACAGATCCTTTCTAAAAACTCAGAAGAAATCACTTAAGATGATTGATTCTGGGGCGTTGTGATGATTAATATATCAACGAATACACTCTTTTCCTCAAAAGGTAGAACATAATTCCTCTGTGGTTGGGCTTATTGACTCCTCTCTAATGAATAGAATGTGGGGAAAGTGATGGTGTGTGACTTCTGAAATTATGTCGTGAAGTCTTTGTGGCTTCCTCCTGGCTCTTTTTGTGTTGTTGTTGTTTTTGGGTCACTGACTCTGGGGAAACCAGTTGCCTGGCTATGGGGACACTCAAGTAGCAACATGGAGAGACTCATGAGGCAAAGCACTGAGTCCTAGTGCCAACAGAGAGTGAGGTCCTGAGGCTTCAGTCAACACACAGATGAGGGAAATGTGGGAGCAGAGTCTTCAGTCAATGGTGGAACTGTGTGACGTCATAACTACAGACTCATGAAGGACCCTGAGCTGAATCCCTCAGCAAAGCTTTTCCTGAATTCCTGACACGTGGAATCTGTCAAAATAAGTGTTGACTTAAGCCATTGGATTTTATGTAATTTGTAATATAGTAATAATAGATAACTAATACAGAAGTAGAAGTAATAGCACGAGAAAGGAAAGGAGGATTTAATTTTAATTTTTCTGCCCTTAGATATATTACTTTTATGATAAAAATAAGATTTTCCTGTGTATTCATTCATCTCTTTAAGGATCTGATTTTCACTTTTTCAAAGCTATTTTGGTGAATCAACCTATGCTGATGAGACATTATTGGTCTTACCAAATAAGGAGCTAGTAATGGCTAATAATTCTTGAGATTTTACTATGTGCCTGGATTAGACCAAACAATTTAGTCGTTAAATCCTTCAAGCAACTCTAGACAGTAGGTTTATTTTTATTTCTACTTTATAGATAAGAAAGGTAGTTGACCGTATTGTTCTCTCTTTGTAATAAGTTTTGTCTGCATGCAATCAAGATTTTCTCTGTGTCACTGGTTTTTAACAGTGTGGCTCTAATGTGCCTAATGTGTGTGTATGTGTTTCTTCAACCTGTTGGAGGTTTGTTGAGCTTCTTTGGTCTGTATATTTATATCAAATTTGGGTGGGTGTTGACCATTATTCTTCAGATAGTTTTTTCTATCCCATATAATGTCCCTTCTCCTTCTAGGACTCCAGTTACATGTATGTTAGACCTTCTGATATTCTTCTACAAGCTATAATTTTTCTCTCTGTTCATTAGATATTTTATGTTGTTCTCAGTTTAGTTCACTTTTTCCTCTGTTTTCTCCTTTCTGCTATTACGTTCATCCAATTAATTATTCAATGTTAGACATTTCAACATTTCATTTTTTACTTATATAATTTCCTTTTTTTAAAAAACCCCTGGTCCCATGTCTTGAATCCAGGGCTGTAGGTTTTACATAGTCTATACCTTAGCTGTCTTCGTGGACTCAGCCACAGGGGTGTGCTCCGTTTGATTATTTTTTAAAATTGTTTTTTCAATCTGCTGAGACTTCCTACATTTTCATTGATGTGAGTGCATTTTCCTTGACAACATTTAGCAGTCAAAATTGCTGCTGTAAATTCATTTTCTGCGCATTTCAACATCTGTATCATCTGGAATTTGGCTTTTGCTGTCTCTCCCCTAAAGAATTGGTTACATTTTCCTCTTCCTTCATATGTCAAGAGATACTGGATGACACACTAGGTGGTGTGATTGTTGTATTGTGGAGGCTGGATTGCTGTATCCTTCAGAGTTTTGAATTTTTGTTTTAGCAAATAATTAACCTGGCCAGGTTCAAATGGCAACTACTTATTAGGTGACATCTCAGACCTCAGTTCAGCTGTCTTAATCTTAGCCGGACTGCTTGAACTCTCTCTTGTCTACAGATGTTTAGGGGTCAAGCAGACATTTGGGCAGAGTTTACCTTGAAAGTTGAAACGTCCTCTATCTGCCTCTCTCCTTTCCAGGGTTCCTCCTCCTCACTTTCCAGAAGCTGTGCTTGCCCCGAATTCTGTGACCTGGCTCTTTCTGAAAGACTGTGGGTTGTTGATTTTTTTTTTTAACTCAGTTTTAGCAACGCCCAGGATATTGATTGCGGATGTCCTAGGACTAATGCCATAAAAACAGAAGACTAAATTGATTCTGTTCTCTTCACCTTTCATCTGGAATCTGCAGGTTTTTTTCACTCTCCAGTGCCTTCATGAAGGTTTTCAAAATTTGATTTAGTATTTCATTTTACTCATCTTTATTTTGGTCCAGAGTTTATAGTTGTTATCTTCAGGAAAGTTTCTACAGTAAGCGGTTAGTCATTCTACCAAAAGTGGAATCCAGCCAAGAAGCCAGGTCCTTAATCCTGAGATGTGCTGTACTTAGTAAAATGCTTTCCTGGCCCCTTCAAACATCCTGTAAAGGGTTATTGTTCTGAAACATTTCTTCATTGGTGGGTTGTCAGACACTCTGTAAGACTAGAGAGGTCTTTTGGAGAAGAATTTTGGGTAATTTTTTTGTCTCATCCTTCTACAGAACGTAACCACTATTTTTTCCTGAAGAGAAAGTAATAACCCTGTATACAAACAGGAGAGAGTGACTCACACAGCCTAACCAGCCCATAACTTACTGTAACCGACGAGACCAGGGGAAATGGCTGGGCGGGCAGGCAATTTGCTGATGCTTGGTTCTGTCTTGACTAGATTCTGATTTGGGAAAGGTATGAACTTGCTTTTCCAGGTCATTAAGGGGTATCTTCTTTTCCCTTTTATTTGTCAGCAAGAGGGCATAAGATCCTGGGACAGGATGAGAGATGAACAAGTATGACTATACTAAGTCATCCAGCCATGCAGAGTGTGACTGGGGAGGGAGGGAGGTGTCAGGACCCTGGGAAAGGCATTAAGGAACCTGCTTGGTGACTTCCTCCTCCCCTCAGTGGGGAGGTGGGGTGCTGCAGGCTTGGGGGTGACTGGGAAGGACCTAAGTGTCAGTCAGTGCTAGCATTTGCTGTAGCCTGGTTCTCTGTGACTTCGGATCTTTGGGGGCCGTTAAAGGGCTCCATAAAGTGACCTCTCTGTTTTCTCTATAAAGCTGTGGCCATAGGTCAGCCATGCTTGAAGGACCCTTCCGGCTCCATGAATCTCCACCTTATTGCACTCATCACAGGGCGCCTGATGGGATGGGGAGTCAAGACAGGAGAGGTTAGGGGCGGGAGAGGGCAGGGAACTGGACTTAAAGGCCAGAGATCAAAGGTACTGCCCTCTCCCTGCTAACCCAGCACTAGGTCCACCATGACACCATGAGCTGAGGGTGGGAGTGGGCATGGCCCAGAGAACCCCGCCAAGAGGCGTGGATACTGCCCTCAGGATCCAGGAGCGCTTCAGAGGCTCACCGTCCTCACCAGCCGACGCTACCTGAAAGCCCCCACCTGAGCTTCTCTCAGGGCTAAGCCCCGCCTCAGCTGCAGGAACGGGGCCCCAGCTGTCCTCATCCTGGGTGAGCCTCTGGGTGTATTGAAACAGTGGGAGAAAGAGGAACAAGAGGAGCTTAAAGGAAGGGAGAGCAAGAGACAGGGTGGTGGAGGGCGTGTGGCCATCTGTCACCTAAGTTGCAGATTCCGCTCAGCTCACACAGCCCTCTCCCGCTCTGGTGGGCTCTGGCAATTTCCCGGGTACTAACTGCAGAGTCTGTGCTGACCAGCGCTGCCAGCAGACTCGAAACTGTAGGAGACAATGTTTTGGATTCTCTTCACTCCTTCTTTTCAAAATTCTCACCTGTTCAGTTTCTCCACACCAATTTCCCTTCCTTCCCAACGAGCATCAACACTCATTTCCCAGGCGGTTGGGCTTTGGGCTTTCTCTGAAGTGTCTGGTTTCAGCAAGGGGCCCGAGATCACAGCTGAGGCCTCCCTGCGCTGGGACTTCTGGGTCCCCACCTGCTCCCTGGCCGACCACCACAAGGGACAGATCTTCCTCAGGCAGAAAAGGCCAAGCAGGAGGGGAAACTCCAAGGTCAGAGGGCCAGAGAAGTTGCACATTTGTCGAGAGCAGTAACCTCCAATGACAAGTCCAGCTGCTGCTCATTGAAATGTCTGACCACCTTTTGCTTTTATTTTTAAATGTGAGCTTTTCCTCCCCAGATGTCATGGATTGTAGGCATTTTTTTTAATAGGAAGAAATTAAATCACTCATAAATGGATGACCCACTGGTAATTTTTGCCACATTCCTTTTCAGTTCTTCCTTTTTACACCTGCTTTGCTATATATGTTAGTGATCAAAGAGTGTATACTATTTTCCATACTGCTTTTTAAAGCATATTTACTTTTTATTTAGTTTGATCACACTGGTTTTCCCCTGGATCTGTGATTTGAACCCAGGGATATGTGGCCTGCATCCTTCAAAGGCAATTGACTTAACCGCTGCTCCACCAGGGCATGCCAAAGTAAGTAATGAACATCTTTTCTTTTTTTTAATAGAAAAGGTGCAGGCAGGACTGAAAGTGTGCAGATAGGCAGGCTGGAGGAAAAAGGAGGAAGAAACATTTTATTTTTATTTAACCATTCACACTGGTTGTCTCCCCTCAGCCTCAGGACTCGAACTTAGGGGTCTGTGGCTTGCTTCTTTGGAGGTGACTGACTTAACTGCTGCTCCACCAGAGTGCACCTTCATTTTGCTTCTGAAAGAACCCTATACTAATAGGATTTTCCAATGAAATTAATACTCTATGAATTGCTTTGTAAATGAGTGTATAGCACCCTGTCAAAAACATATGCCTGTTCTACTCAGCAAATGGATCTAGTTTTTGTTTATTTGGGGGTGTTCCCACTTTTAATTTATTATAAATCTGAAATGAATATGTTAGCACACAAGTCATTTAGGACAGATTCTGGGGGTGGGATAACCAGAAGGACCAGTTTCCCTTAACTGAGCCAGGCTAAGCTTTGCCTACACCAATTCTTCTGCTCTGTTTGTTGCTTTCAGCTCATTGTTAAGTTGCCTCACTGCCTTCTCCAAGTTTGCACTGGATCACATTCCCACCCGCATGCACTTGATGGACTTCAAGGTTATTTTGAGGGGTCATTTGCAAGCTGGAAAAACCCTTTATGTTTCTCTGATCACAAGAAAACTTTTTTTAAATAGGAAGAAGGAAGGAAGGAAGGAAGGAAGGGAGTAAAGGAGGAAGGGAGAAAGGAAGAAGCATTTATTTAGTTGTCTTTTGTTTAATTTTGCACCCCCATCTCTACCATGTTCTTGGATTTTTGGATGGTCCACACCACAGTTGTTTCAGACACCTGAGTCACAAGGGCGTGCCCTGATCCTAAAGAGTATACATCCTGTCAGTCCCCGGAGTCTGACCCCCAAATAATGCCAATATTAACTTCACAAGAGAATCAGCAGCTCTTTCTTAAGAGCAAACTTTGTTCTGAGTGTTTTGTATGTATAATCTAATCCTCAGAACAATAACAAATGACAGCACTTTTCCATTTTCTGGAGGAAGAAGAGGCCCAGAGAAGGTTAGGAAAGTGCTCTGGGGCACACGGGTTGGAGAGGCAAAGGGAAGAGGAGACACAAATTGTCCGTCCCTGACATGGAACTCCGCCACACAACGCGGGGCGTCCAAGGGGCAGGCACACGTGGCTGGACGCAGAGCCAGGCTTTCTAGGGGCTTGGGAGCGGGGGTGAGCATACTGGGGGTTCCTGGATTTGGGCTTCCGCTGTGGATTCCGCCTCACTTACTTGGATCACCTGTCCCTGGACCCAGCCAACAGATCCTGGGAATGTCAGCCCAGGACTTCAGCCCTGGCAAGACAGACCTGACCAGAATTCTGATGCTGGGACAGACTTTCCCAGACTGCTGCTTCTGTCCCAATTTCAAGATCCAGGTCGCAGTGCCCTGGGTACTGTGTTTCCCTGGATAGAGACAGTGCAGCTGATCTGCTGCCTTGGGAAGAAGAAAACAAAAAATTCAATGCATGTGGCCATTTAACCTGCAAACACAAATTTAACAGTTTCAGAAATATGATTATACATCTGCTAGTCTATGTGCAGTTCCCCCCGCCGCCCTTTTTTTTCCTTTTTTTCATTTTGCTCTTTATCCCCACTCTGCCTCCTTCTCTCCTTCCTATCAGCGTTCTGACCCACGATCAGGTAACACTTGCTGTCAGTCACTCTGTACCTGCCGTGTGTTCTCTGTCATGGGAAGCCACGTTGGCGTGCGTGCGTACACTGCATGTGCACTGCATATATGTACACATGTATGCACACACATACAAACATTTTTACACACTCAACTTTGGTGATTAACTTATGAAAAGGGATCAAAATATGATCACTTGACTGTATTTGATTTTCTTACTCAACCATGCCTCTTGAGATCTTTTTAAGTCGCCCATCATATATCTAATTCATTCTTTTAGATAACATATTCTATGGTGAGGTTGTACCCAAATTTATTAAGCTATTCTCCTATTGATGATAATTTCATTTGTTTCCATTTTGCCCTGCTATGAATAATGTTGCAATATATTACACATAGTACTTAGGTATTAGTGATTATTTCTCTAGGGTGGACTCACAGAAGTTGGATTGTTAGGTCAGAGGGCTTCTACATTTTTAAATTTTAGTGATAGCACTAGATAGCTATCTAAAAAGGTTGTGATATGTTGTATTTCCACCAACAATACAGGAGAGTACTTTATTGCAGCACCAGTAGTAGGGAGTGTTTTGGCTTTAATTGTTTTGCTCATCAGAAGAGCATAAAGTGATATTTTGCAGTTATATAAAATGTATTTCCACGTGTGTTAGTGAATTTGAGCATCTTATTGTGTTGACTGGCTTCCTGGATTCGCAAATGTATTTTCGGTTAGTTTGATTTGTTAACTTTTCTTTGCAGCGATTGTCTTTTCGTGTCATGCTTATAAGAGCTGTTTTGGCATGTTTTAAGTGTTAAATTTACACCACTCACATTATAAATATTTCCCCTTGAACTCTGCTTTATTATTTTTGTTTTTGGGGATCTTTTGCTATTCAAAGGGCTCTTCTTGTTTTTGTAATTTTTAATGGTCAAATATACCTATTTTTTTTAATGACTTCTAGTTTCTTAATCTTGGTTAATAAGGCAGTCTCTGCCCTTATTTCATATATAGTGTGTTTTAATCTGCGTAACAAAATACCATGGGCTAGATGGCTTGCACAACAGAAAGGCATTTCTCACAGTTCTGGAGACTGAGAAGTCCAAGATCAGGGTACCAGCAAAACTGGTTTCTGTTTAGGGCTGTCTTCTTGCCTTCTACATTTTACTATCCAATTAAAATTAATTATCCACTTAAGAAATAACTGTTAGCATTCAAAATAGAATTGCATGATATAGTGACTTTTGGAGAATTGATACTTTTATGAAATCAAACTTTCATTTATTTAAGAGCTCCTTTCATATGTCTTGTGCCTTTCTTCTTATTTTTTTAAAAACCTGTTCCTTGTGAGATCCTCTGATGCACTACTGTGGTCTCTTTTCTTCAAAGATGATTGCCAACAGTTCTCCCATCGCTGCACCATAGAACCAGTCCTCCTATTAAGAGATGGAACTGACTTCTCTCCCTTGAATCTGGGCTGGCTGTGTGACCTGGGGATGCACTGTGACTTCCAACCCTAGACCTTCCGAGACTTGTTGCTTCTGCTTTTGATCTCTTGGAAGCCAGCTACTACTTAAACTTGCTTATGCTGACCCCAGAATGGAAACAGAGCATGAAACAGAGGGAAGCTTCGTCAGCCCCAGCTGTTCCAGGCTCTGAGCCGAGGCGTGAGATGTGTGGGTGCAGTCATTTCAGATGTTCCAACTCCAGTCCAGTTTTCAGCTAGTGATGCAGCCTCATGAGTGACCCAAGGCGACAACGTAGAGAGCAGGAGGATGCCTGACTGAGCCCAGCCAACAATCACAATCATGAGAAAATATACACCTCTGTCTTAAGTCACTAACTTTAGTCAGTTCGCTATCAAGCAATAAATAACTGGAATACGAGAGACTGTATATCAGAGTGAAGAAAGATATTAAAACAAACCCTAGTATAGGAATGCCCAATACTTGTGACTTAGGGGTTCCTTGAACCCCCTTCTTCCCTGCCTGCCAGAAATAATAACTCTGTTCTACATGTTCTGTCCATCATCCCTTGTTTTGAATATTACCATCTATGTATCCATCCTAAACTAATACTTTCGTTGTGACACTTATATAAATTATAAATTATACAGTCTATTTTATGCAGTATATATTTGACACTTATTTTTACTTTTAAGATGTATTCACATCAGGTGTTAAGAGCAGACCAGTCATTTTCAATGCTGTATCTCACTCTGTGGTTGACAACATTTGGGTTCTAGTATTTTGCTCCCATGCTATGAACATCTGTTTTAAATGATATTTTAAAAAATGTTTCCTTTGGTCATAATTTTTGTCAAGGTAAAAGAATTGATTTTTTTTTTTCAATTTTTAAACCTCCATATAATTTAAAGGGTAACTAGATATAGAAGGCTTTTTACAGAAACATAGCAATCCCTTTCCTTCCAAAATCACATCACCTGAGAGCCAACCAGTTTCAACTTTTGACAGATTCTTTTGTTCTTTCTGTCTCTAAATAACATGCTGATTGTGCCATTTGCTTTTTTTGAGGATTTGGTTCTCTTTCATATGAGCTCTCTCATTCCAATGCACTTGCCACCTTCCTGCTTCTCATCCTTCCATATAATGACTTTTTTTTCTAGATTGATATTATATCCTGATAAGTACAGTCACCATTACTTACTTTGCCTTGTACTTTGTATAATTAAGATTTTTACATGCTTATTTTTTTTTTAATGTACTCCTACTAATTGAAACCAAGTCCACACTAGAGCTTTGTGGATATCTGACCTCAACCACATTCTTTGTCTATCAATTTCATCTTCTTGACAATATCTTTCCCAGTATCTCTGTTCTGCTCCAACTGGCTGCTTGCCTAGCCTTGCCTATAGCTGTGTCTTGATAGCATACCTCTCTCTCCCTTCCCCCATTTCCTGAATTCCGTGTTTTTCTCCTTCATGCATCAATCTGTTGTGTTCTCTCAACAGCCACTGCGGAAAAGTTACACAAAGGGTAAATAATCATGAGATGTTACATATGAAAATTTCTTTGTTTTACCTTCTCTCAGTGACTAATGTAACTGGAAAGAGAATTCTAGGCTGATATCATTTTCTTTCACAGTTTTGAAGGAATGCCTTCAAAACCCACTGGGAATTCCTTATCTGCTAGACATAGCTTGTAGCTGAGAATTCTAATGTCATTTTGATTGTTACAACTTTGTCACCCCTCCTGGCTCATGTGTCTCCTGCACTGAGGTTGTTCCTTATCATGGATCTATGATCATATATTACTTTGGACGTTCGGTAAATCCTTTCAACCTGGAAACCTATGTCCTTCAGTTCTCAGAAATTTTCTTAAATCATATTACTGGTAACTTTCTCTTTTCTTGCTCTAGAATTTCTGTTATACAGATGTTGGCCCTCCTAAGCTCATCATCTAATTTTATCATCTTTCTCTACTTTTTCTCCATCTTTATACTTTTTCTTTCTACTCTGGGAAAGTTCTTCAACATCATCTTCCAAACTTTCTATTAAAAATTTCAATTCTACAATCATTTTTAATTTCCAGGAAATGTTCATTGTTTCTTCTAAATTACTTTCATAACTCCCTGGTTTTGTTCTGCAATTGTGATTGCTTCATATTTAAAATATCATCTCTTGGAGGATATCAACTTGGGGGACCAAGGGAAAATTCTCCCATTCCTTTGAGGTTCTTCACAGGCTTGACAAACAGATTAACATTAGAGGTGATTTTAAGAGAAAAGCCCAAATTTAATTAACATAAGTATGGAGGGTGCAGCCTTGTGGCTGAGGTGGCTGGGTTGTGGATCATGTAAAGCCCAAGGGCTCAGGTTCCTGACATGTGACCCAGGGGACAGAAGTTGGGTGGGGGGATCAAAATAAAAAAATAAAAGACTTCCTTCCTTCTTTCCTTCCTTCTTTCCCTCCTTCCTTCCTTCCTTCCTTCCTTCCTTCCTTCCTTCCTTCCTTCCTCCCTCCCTCCCTCCCTCTATCCTTCCCTCCCTCTATCATTCCCTCCCTCTCTCCCTCCCTCCCTTCCTCTAAAATGAGTAATAATGTATGCATGAAAAATTTACACAGTGGAAAATTCTGAGGTAACTGGGCAGACCAAAGACTTGTATTCTGTGTTAAAGCGTGACAAAGAAGCCTGGAGTTTCAGGGAGAGAGGAAGTGTATTCACAGGGCAAGGAGGAATGACTCATCTTTATTCCCAAAGTAAATATAGGCTTAACTTCCTTTTCTACATTCTTCTAGGGGCTAAGGGAAAAATGACCATTTCTTAATCAAGGGAAAGGTAGAGCTTAGGGCGTGGTGATGGCTTCTTCAATTAAGGGAAGGGCAAAAGGGCTAGGAGAAAGGCGGCTTCTCCTTTGCCTCCAGTGTTGTCCTCCATGGTCCTTCACTCAAAATAGTCTTCAGAGTGGGGCATCTACAGATCAATTTGGAGAGACTTGGGGTGATCTGTTTTAGCCCCTTCATCAATAAAACATTTTTTTTTTAAATAGGAAAGCGCAGGAACGAAGGCGAGTAGGCAGGCAGGCAGGAAGAGAGAGGAAGAAGAAGCGCTTTATGTGTTCTACTTAGTTGTTCACACTGGTTGTTCCCCCTCAGCCCGGGTCACAAACCCAGGTCCCAAACCCAGGTCCTTGGGAAGTATGTGGATTGTGCTCAGCTGGAGGCAGCTGACTTATCTGCTAGGTCACCAGCGTATGCCATTGTAAGAACAATTTTATAAAGTTTTCTTCTCTCTTCATAGATTTCTGTTACCTCCATACTACTTTACACATTTTATTTGTTTTGGTATCTTTCATAACAGATAATTTCCATAAAAATCCAGTGATGCTTGGTGGTCTGCTGATGTTTAGCATAGGACTGAAAAGTGGACTTAAAGTTCCCACTGTGCAGGTGGGTCTTGCTAATTTTCATCTTCATTATAAGATCATCTGGGTTGACTGTTTCATTGTCAGTATCTTTAATTGTTTCCGCTTTGGTTGGGGTTTTCTTCAGGGGAGCATCTTGTAGCCTCTTTCTTGGGGGTTTAGACCTGGTCACCAATTTTCCTAAGTCAGTGCTTCTCAGCCCTTTATAAGTCACATCACACATCACACATTATATTTCGACCATAATCTGTGAAAATCAATGAGGTTGCTGTGCCTGGTGTGGCTTCTCTGGGGGCTCTAGCTGCCCAGACCCCACCTGGCCACCCCCAGTGCATGTGGGTTTATTAAGGATTCCTTCTCAGCATGCCTGGTGGCCTAGTGGATTAGCCCAATGGACATAGTCCACATGCATCGCAAGGGTGCAGGTTTGAGGCCTGTAGCTGGGGGAACAAACAAGATGAACAACTAAATAAAATTCGTAAATGTTTCTTCCTCCTCTCTCTTCCTGCCTGCCTGCTTGCTTTCATTCCTGTCTGTACCTTAAAAATAAAAAAATAAATCCCATTCTCTCTAAAAATTTATTTTTAATTTTTCTCTGTCTCCATCCAGAGCCAAGGTCCAGGCAAGACCATAACTGTAACATCTCCTCTTGAAGAGGAGTCTCTTCTGGGTCATTTGTGAGGGTGTCAACCTTTGTGGAGGGTGGTCCTGGCTTCATGTAACAGGTCCAACGTGGCCACTATCCTGCTTGGTCCAAGACTTTCACTCTCCTTCCTCCTCTCACCTTGGGCTTTATGCCCCAAGGACTGGCAGATATCTGTGATGTGATTGCTGGCAGAGACTTTTTTCTGCACACACAGATCAACAAACTCGCAAGTGGTGTTCTGCATGGAGGGCCGCATCGCCATGTTGAGTGGAAGCAGAAAGGAGGGATTTCATTTTCTAATGCTTCTAGCCTCTGGGGAATTCTCTTCCTTTCCCACCAAATCATGTAAAATATTCCTTTTACAAAAATGGGTTGCTTTTCAGTTGTGCAGGACTAGAAGTAATTTGCTGAGTCAGCCATGCGGTTGAGAAAAGAAGTCCCAACATGAGATTGGAGAAGAAAGGTGACCCTCTCAGGGTCACACAGTGAGATGGTGCACGAGAGGGATGCTGATTTTTATGTGACCAACTTTTGTTCAGTTTCTCTGTGTGGTATATTCTGGTAGACGTGGGTCACAAAGATAAATATATTCTGTGCTCTCTCTCAAAGAGGCTTATAATCTAACAAGGGGGAAAGCAGGGATGCAAAAAGAGATGAGTTGGAAGGGTGCAGTGAGTAGAAGAAGCCTGTTCTAAATTGTTCCACCGAGTTGTGGTGTGTAGGTTGATCATACATACCATCCTGTTTCAATATAAATGTCAATTTGTCCCATTTTTAATAACCCAGGACTGTCTTTAATGCAACGGGGGTCAAAAGGGGCAGCTGGGTTGCCACAGGCCAGTCTGTGGAGGGGGCCCAAAAGCAACTTCCCCCTTTGCCTCACATTAAAGGTGGCTCTTTCTGGTGCTGACTGAGGTATGTTCCCACCCCTGTGAGGAAATAGGGGCCTTGGAAAGAGGATTTCCCCCCACCTTGTGTGCCTGTTCTTCAAGGGAGCAGAACTACACAGTGTGGTCTAGCTTCAGTTAGACCAGTATGGCAGGTATTTCTGTCACCAGGTTATCTCTGGCACTGTGTGCGTTATTGGACATTTCTGGCACTGGGATGGTTAAAGCAGCATGTGTTTTAAGCTGAACATTTAGAGTAGAGCTTAGAGGGGGCGCAAATTTGGTTTTCACCTAAGGTGTCAAAATTCCTTGTACCAGTCCTGGGTGTTCATATGATTCTCACTGTACTTCATGTCATTGTTGACCACTGATTGGCAACACATAGTGCTTACTTGTTGCTGGCCTGGCTACTCTGCTCCTGCTCAGATTGCTCTGCCTCCTCCCCTCCTCTTAGTCACCAGCACATAACCCCATCCCATTTTTGCCATCCCACTATACCGTTTTTATCTCAAGGAAATATGGTCAGTCTAGTCTTTCAGGAGGTGGCTGACCTGTGACTGGGCAGTTTACGCTGAGGGAGGTTTTTCTTTAACTGAGCCGAAATCTGTTTCCCCCGATCCCAGCTTCACCTTTAGGAGGCTAGGCATGCTGAACAAAGCCAGCCATGCAGATTTTGAAGACATGGTAGCTTGTCTTCCCTCCTCAAGGTTCCTGAGAGACTTGTTTTCAAAAATAACTTGCAAGTTACATATACATAACACAGGGAAATGTGGTGCAGTGGCAAATGACCAAGAAAGAATTCTTGAGGCATTTCAAAATGGTGCAGCTTAGCAAGTTTATTAGAGGAAGAGACAGAGAGAGCGAGCATGGGACAGAGCCCCCTGGGCAGCAGAGCATGCTGCACTATGGGGTGAAGAGGGGCCGGGTGTGCACCCTGCTCACGCATGGGAAGGGGCTTTGACTTCTGGACTTTGATAGAGGAATAAAGAATAGAAGCCTACAAAATAATGGTTAATCAATAGAGAAGTAGAAGCATAAAGAATAATGTTTGGAAAAGGCAGGTAGAAAGGACATTCTGTGAAATTTCCCAGAGTTCCGTGCAATGGTGCATGGAGCTGATTGTGTAAGAAGGAATGAATGGATTTCAGTTTCTAGGAGACCTCACCCATTCACTTCTGTTAGTTCTTAGGCAGGTTTAAAAAATGCTGCTTCCCTTTTGTTTTCCCTCATCAAACACACACACACACACACACACACACACACACACGAAATTATAAAATGTTACATTAGTACAGAAAACATGAAAATCCAGAAATAATGGCCCAAATTGAAAAATGAGAATGTAAAATATTCAAAGAATTCCCACATCCAAAGAAAAATGGTGTTTATGTTTTTGCAAGTGATCTTCTTGGGTTCTTTTGTTTTCTAGACATATCTGACTTCCAGGTACTTAAATCTCCTTTCAACAGAAGAGAAATCACCACCCTCAAAGATCCTGTCACTTTGATGGCCTCTGCTCTTTCTTTTATGTTGCTCAGATGGAAGTACTGAAAACTTCCTCTTGTTATTGACTCTTTTCTAACTTTACTTAGTCAGAAGCTCAGATTTTAGCAGAACTTGACTTTCCGTGGAGGCTCCCCCATCATCCCCATCACCAGTCCTGTACCTGTTTGTGAAGTTCGCTGGGGGAGGCAACTCCAGGCCTTTGACCTGGTTCTCTCTTTCGCTTTCTCTCTGTATTTCTGGCATCAACGAAGGAATGCCACACCTGCTCAGGTGGAGCGATCTCTATGCATGTGCATACTCTAGGACTCTGGTGACACTTCCCAGTCTTCATGCTTAGGAGGGTTATGGCCAGCATCTTTGGAGCGGAACAGATGTGGGTTTAAATACTGTTTTTGGCACTTACTTAGTAACACAACACTGCACAAATTACTTAGCCTGTGGGTCTGATATTGTGCATCTGAGGA
This sequence comes from Solenodon paradoxus, assembly GCA_004363575.1. NCBI lineage: Eukaryota > Metazoa > Chordata > Mammalia > Eulipotyphla > Solenodontidae > Solenodon > Solenodon paradoxus. Next base: position 40,749 of record RJWH01005362.1, on the reverse strand, counting down.
ATGGAGATAAGCTGATCTGAAAGAGTAAGTTAAGCCTCTTTGAGGTACGTGACCACACATAGTTATTTCAGGAATCCTGGGGAGGACACCCCCTGCCCCTACACCATCACAACACCTTACAAAATTCCACTCTAGAGCCTGAAATGAGTTTTGTGAAGGACAAACATTTCTTTTTCTCTGGAACCAGAGATGAGTCTACACCCCCTGGAACTATACTAGAATGAGATAGGGGGCAAAGCTTATCAAAGTGTGTTTTGATAAGGGAGTAAAAGTGAAAGAAATTTTCAGAGCCTGAGTGTGAGTGTGTGTGTGCGTGCATGCGTGCGTGCGTGTAGGCGTAGGCAAGATTAAAGAGGACAGGTTGAAAGCAGGCCATAGACCCATCATGGCTTTGGATGCTTTGATGGGTGTTTAATTCTTTTGTTTTCTTGGAAATGCTGTTTCCTGAGCCAGATGCCTTGAAGAATGGGCTGGCCCATGCCTACACTTGCTGTCAAAAGAAGTTTCACTGGCCAACGTCAGTACACAATAAAATGGAGGTAAAATGGAGGTCTAGGAAGTAATTTTATTTCAAGAGAACAGCTCTCATCAGGATGTGCAGGAAAAGGTGTTCAATGGAACTGGGCCCATAGGGCACCTACTATTTATTTGAGAGTCTTCCAGAGGAGAGCAGGACTCTTGCAGGCCTGAGGTCCCATCCTGGGGACATGCTGGTACCCAGAGAACTGGGAACTTGTGGGAGCTGGGGGTTGGACTGAGCTGCTCAGGTCTCAAAGGGCTGACAGCTGATGAATATGAAAGGACACAGCTCCCCAGACCCTGCCACCCACCTACTCTGTGGGGTCGAGGGCATGCTAGTCTCTGACACCCTGCAGGTTACCCAACAGGTAGTGTATTGGTGAGGACTGAGAGCAGACTGAATGTAAGAATGTAAGTGAACTTAGGAGGACAAATCTGTGGGTTAGAGATGCAATATTTTCTAAAGAACTTTAGAAACTTCATTTTAGTAATGAAGAAAAAGTGGGGCAGGGGAAACCAGGACCAGAATTATTAACCAGGCTGACTTTCTTCATTCTGAGCAGAGGATTATGCTGCTACCTCACTAAAGATATGAAGGGGCTGGGCAGATTTCTAGGTACCAGTTCTCCTTAAAAGGAAGCAGATTTTGTTTTAGATGTTGTTTCTATGTGCTAGTGTGTTGAGAGGGTACCATGAAGCAAAAATGTCAAAAACCATTAGATTGTCTGAAAGGTTTTTCTAACATTTGATAGAGATTTCATTGGTATTAGTTGTATCAATCATGTTGACTGCTTTTAGAACCTGCTACCTTGGTGATTTCTACAGTGCCCACCAGCTCAGCACCGGCTCATAGAAGATGTAATTAACTTTTCCTGATGGATCATGCCCACATCCTAAAGCCAGAGTGGATTCTGTTCTGATGCAGGTCCAGGCATTTGAACTCTCCCTAGGAGACTTCAGTTAAGAGAAATCAGGAGTGTTTCATTTGCAAATTAGAGAAAACCTAGCCACCAAAGTTCAAACAAAGTGGTTTCTTTTCCCACATAAAAAGAAAGGTCAGGGCTGACATCTCAGATTTTCTAGGCCTTTTACTACTGCAAGTTTCCTCATGAGATGCCTGCTGCAACTCGAGGCAACACACCTGCATTCAAGTTTGAACTCGGTTTCCCAGGGCCATCCTAGCAAGGTTCTGATTTTATCTCATTGGTCAAAACGGTGTAACAGGAGCAGTCTAAGATGAAGGGAGACTGGGGAATGAATATTTAACTTCTGGCCTCAGAACAAAAGGAAAGGAGGTGGAAGAGGGATGTCTTGTTGGCCACACAGCAGACCCTGTCACCATTGTTCAGCAAAGGCTGTAGCACTTTCAGCCTTGAAGGTCACATACAGGGCTCCTACTGACTAATGTTTCTTCCTTAGCTGTGTGGCCTCCATAGTGGATTCTGAGCTTACCTGCTGGCCCAGGTGAGTTCAGAGCTCCAGGAGTGGGGGTAAATGCATCTGTTGCTTAGGTTTCCCTTCCCCTTGGCAGAATTTGCAATTGGAATGGAAGGCTCTCCAACAATGAAACAATTAAGTTAGACAACAATGCTGCCTGTTTTTGAAATCCCCTGGGTTTAACTAGGGTTGGAAGTACCATTTGAAGCATTAACCCAACACATTCTTTGATCTTTTATGTTAGTTAAAGGAGGGGGAGAAAACCAATAAAAAATTAAATCTTTAGTCTTCTGTTCTTTACTGAACAGTCCCAGGTCTGAGTAATTTCTCTGCTCTTGTCCTTCCACCACTCAAAAATGTCAAAAATGCGGATCCTCATCTCTATGCAGAGCCCATACCAGACTTCTTTCAAGTAGAGGCAGACGAGGTAATCGGCTGTACCAACTTTCCTTGTGAAAACAACGAAAACCATCTGAAGAAAACATTTAAAAGCTGTTTTTTTCCTAAAATATCAAAAAGCTAATAGGATAGCTGAGGAATGAGCGAGCCAAAACTGTAAAATGGAAATCCAGAAGTGAGTTTAGCATTTGGGATGACTTTTGCCCAAGAAGCATTGGCTGCTCCAAAGAGGGGCTGAGAAATGAGATATGCTTCTGAAAATCCTAAGTGGCTAGGGGTCCAAAAATTGTTCTATTGCTCTCCCCCACCCCTCACCCCCAGAGTGGAGGCCTTGGCAAACTACCAGCACCTAGAGTTGGGGCCCCCAAGGGCTGCACTGTAGGACTAAGGTAAAACAGAAGTACACTGCCCTCACATAGAGCAGCCTTGCTGAGTCATATGGCGGCCCAGAGTCTGACACCTTAAATGTGAATTAAACTGATCTCTGATTGTTGGTGTCCCGAGGTAGCAGGCAGAGCAAGTGAAAAATCCTGTCTGGAAGGTATCATCTCAGGTCTCAAATCATTTCTTTTTCAATATACTTTTTTAGTTTTGTTTTTGTTTTTGACGTGAGTAGGAAGGTAGGCAGGCAGGCAGGAAGAGATAAGAAAGAAGGACTTTATTTTACTTCGCTGTTCATCATGGGTTGTTTCCCCAAAGTCTTGAACCCGGGACCTTGGGACGGATTGGACTGTGCCTGGTTTAAACCCACAGGTCACAACAGCACGCCTCACATAATTTCTACCGATAGTTTTTCAAACAGAATGTCCAACACAATACAAAGAACCAAACGAAGAGTGGTACCCATTCCGCCTTCACAAACGTGTGGCGCCCGGAGCCCGAGCTCTGGCTTTGCAGCTCCTTCACCAGCTCTCTGCAGACCCTGCTGACTGTCCCTAAGCTGTTGGCGCAAGAATCCAGTCCCTTCTGCCGCAGACCCTCCTCGCTCCTGCAGCAAACCCTCTCCTGGCCAGTCTTCATGCGGTTTCTTTATGCCAGCGATGGGTCCCTGGCTACTCTGCCACCACGACCGCGGCTCACCAAGGCCGAGAGCGTCAGCGGCCCGACTCCAGACGGGTTTATAACGCACGGTGGCTCCTGTGGCCACTCCTCCCGCGTAAAGCCCGACGCCCTCAGTGCGCGGCTTCACCCGTCTGCGGGGAAAGAAATCCGTCACCCGAATGCCCACAGAAACACCCTCCCAGAAAACCCCGAGAAGAGCAAGGCTTCCACTGACGGGAGCGCCCCGAGTTGCGGCTGCAGCGCCCCCGAACCTCCGCTCGGCCGGCGGGGATCACGCCGGGGCGCTGGGCCCGCGACCTTCCCGGAGCCCGCCCCGCTCGGCGGCCTTCCCGGCGAGCCCTGGCCCGCCGCGGGGTCTCGCAAAGCGAAGCCACAGCCCGCAGGCAGCAAGCACTTCGGGACCTGAGTACTTCACCTCGAGCGACTTTCGAGAGGAGGCTGGGACGTCTCTGGGGACGCCGCACAGCTGGCTTCCGGACGCCCGGTGCAGCGTTTCCCGTCCCCCCCGCCTTCCTCCTGGAGCGGCGCTCTGGCAAACCCTTCCGGGCTACCTGCAGCCCAACTGTTCCGGCCTCCTGACGGTTCTCCCCGCTCTAACGACTGCCTTCGCCGGCGTCCTTCCCTGGAGCGATTCCTTCTGCTGGCTGCGTTCTCCGAGCCCTGTAGCTTGGGGCACAGCTCCCGGGTCTAATCTGCACAGTTCAGCACTCTGTTCTGCAATTAATGCTAGCAATTCATATAACAATGGCAACGAATACTGTTAGTTTATTATTAACTTTTTATCCTGATGGGCAAAAAAAATGATTAAAAATTACAATGACCGTTTGGGAGCACCTTGAGCTTTCAAACATTGTCTTTCCCCGCATCCCGAAACTATAGATTTAGAAAAAATTGAATGGAATACTATTGTATTTAAAAGCCTCTAAGATAGCAATATCTTCTCGTCCTCCCCGCCACCCCCATCCATCTTCTAAGTCCTTCATCATAGGAAGAAAACCTTAAAGGTTAGATCAGGTTTTCCTGACATCTTGTTCTTTGTGTCTTGGGAACTTAATTTGACCCCCAAAGTATGGTAGAACAGAAATGGCTAAGACCCCATTCGTGGCTAGGGTCTGTTGCCAGCCCTTCTGGCTGTTTTGGGGGAGTGATTTTTAATCTTGGAAGGATGATATATTTTATACCCTCTTTGGGAATGCCTCTTAAGTTGAAACGGCAATTTAATATCTCTTGAAATATTTACCGCTTACACCAGCGGAAACAAGGTATTTAAAAAAATTTGTTTTTCAAAGTAGCCTTTTTAAAAAGGCCTTTCTGGTGCACCCTGGGGGAGTAGCAGTTAGGTCAGTTGCCTCCGAAGGAATGCAAAGCCACATACCTCGGATTCGAGTCTAATTCAGCGACAGGGTAGTTTAAAATCTATAGGGTAGTATGCAGATGTACGAGTTGGCTGCTGGCAAAATGTAGGACCCCGCCCTAGCAACTTGTGTCTAGAGACACACCCCCTAGTTACTCCACCCGAGAACTCCAACTCTGGAGAGCTTCAGCCCTCAGGTAGGCCAAAGGGGCCGGCCTTTCCCTGATATTCAGGAGAGACACCATTTTAACATCAAGTTCTTTTGCTTTTGTAACGCTGGAGCTGAATGCATCACTTCCGTTTATTTTTTTCCAATAAACTTGCCACGTGGTGCTGGAATTAGGCATCTTTCCTAGAGTTCCTTGCTGGAGGAATGCTACACTCACTCACCCACACTAGAGTCCCAGCTATGTGTGGGTGGAGTGCGGTTGGGGAGGGTGGGGAGAGGGGTGGTGGAACACAACCGGTGTGAGCAACTAAATAAAAATAAAATGTTTCTTCCTCCACTCTCTTCCTGGCCTGCCTGCCTGCCTTCTTGCTTTCATTGCTACCTGCACCTTTCCTTTAAAATACATAAACAAAATAAAAGAACGTTTCCCTTAAGCTAAGGTACCCATAGGGAAAGAAAAACATTCCAACATAGGTAGGTGTGCCAATACTTTGTCCTACCTTAGGGGACAATCTTATTCTTTGAGGAATTAAAAGCTGCTGTCTTTGTTTTCTAAATTTAGTCTTTACCTGACCAGAGGTATTGCTGATTCCAGAAACTATTCAAGGTACACCCCAAGCCACCCTATTCATTTAAAGTCCTTCTTGAGGAGTGTGCATACTATGTGTCTTTGTGATGAATATTTTCTTCCCCTTCATTTTTTTTGAAATGTCAAATTTCGGTAGAAGGTTCTTAAGAGTCAAAAAAGAATCACTTGGAAACCCAGCTAATGAAAATTCTTCAGTATCTTCACAAATATCAGCAGTCCAATTGACTTTTCAACTGCTGAGTCCTATGTATTGTAATTGACACATGGCTAACATTTTAAATAAGCTGTAAGATTTGTGTCTAGTTGTATTGCTCTACCTCCAGATGGTATTGCTAAAACTAATTTATGTTTAATTGGCTTATAAGGCACACTTATAAAATTATTTCTAAATTCGGAAATCAGAAACTAACCCAAAATATTTTTTTAAATGTACATGATCTAAACAAATATCTGGTAAATAAAAACTTCATTAAGTTTAACTACGTTATGTTTGTTGGTTTAGTTAAAACAGGCGTGTCTCTAGAGTATTTAAATAGACTGGATTTGTCCTTTCTGGGTCTACATTTTAGATTTTTCCCCTGTATCTGTGGACCTCAAATTATAAGTTTTTGATCCCAAATAAATATATTTTGCCTTTTTCATTGTCTCCTGACAGAAAGGCCTCAGGATGTGATGCCTGAGACCTAGGACAAAGACTGAGTAATGCAATTCTGTAAGTACTGGTGTTTCTGCATCTGTCAGAGCCCCTGGGGAAACGGTGCACATTCTGGGTGGGTACAAAGGTCCAAGCCAGGAAATGGGAAGTGTCTGTGTCAGACCATCACATTAGAGGAGAGTGACATGTATCTTCCAAGGTGTTTTTTTTTTTTTTTTTAAATTAAGAAAGCCTGTTTAGACATTGTTCATGGATTATTCAAACACAGGCAGGATTGAAGGAAATCTCAGTTTCAATGGATTCCAGATTAATGATCAGAGCAGGGCTGGAAGAGAGTTATGGGATGGGATGGGCATAAAATAGGATTCCTGACGGAGAATTGATGTGTATGAGAGGCTCTGAAAATATTTACATAGGGTAATCTTTTATTTATCCCAATAGGCCCTTTTCCCTCCCTGAAAAGATAATGAAACCTGCATAGCCTAGCTTCAAAGATTTAGATGATAACACATGTTAATGAGAAGTTACTGCTGGGGGAATGAGCAGGGATAGGCATCTTCTCACTTGTGTAAAAATGATCATCTTCTGGTTAATGTAGGAGGATATTGGAAGAAGCTGAAGAAATGTCAGAAAGACTGCTGAATGCTGAGGCTCTCTCGCTCAGGAGTTCCCCAGAGGTTTAGATCTAATTGGTGTCTCTTTAGTCTTGACATGGAGTTTCACTGAGCTTACCAAATTCTTCCTTTAAATGTGAACACTCTGGAAGACCTCAGTAAAGAGGGGGAGGATGGTGGGAAGGTGGTGAAAGGAGACAGGAAGAATGGGAACAGAAGTATCCTGAAGTTTGGAGCATCTTGAGGAGGCAGACCTAGAAGGGGACATTTGGGTTTGACAGAGAATCTTGAAGAACACTGGTGGTTGGGACAGAGCACTGACAAGGAGCTGAGATACCATTTGCGATACATTTTGCCTAATGTTCAGTCAGCGATAATAACAAAAACTAGCATTATTTGCCAACTCCGAGGAGGAGGCTGCTTCAGACCTAGTGAGGCTGTGCCCGCACTGTTCTGCTGCCTAACAAGCTGCTCCGAAATACAGCGGCTTAGACCAAGTCACCTGATGCCTGACGATCTTGTGGGTGAACAAGGAAGACAGGGGCTCTGCTGTGTGAATCAGGTTGACAACAGTGTGGTCTCTTCCCACCTTTGTGACCTTCCCAAAGTCAATTGGCCTGTCTAAGTGCCACTTTTCCTATCTGTGCACCAGGAAAATGTCCTTGAGATTCGTATGAGGATCAGAGGAGATCGTATACAGGGGTGCTCATTAGTCTAAGCTGGTGCTGCTGCTGTTGCTTTCAAGTCTCTTGCAAAGACATCTTGCTCCGTGTGTAGGGGTACGAAGATGCAGCAGATATAGTCTCTGTTTTCAAACAGCTTCGTGAGACAAGCTCAACACAGAGGACTAATGCAGCAGTACGTGGTAGCTGTGAGTGCTGGCTTAGTACAGGAGTTTAGAGGTGGGCGGTACTGTGATCTCGAGGGCCGCATGGAGGTGAGCATGCCGGGAAAGCACGGGAGATGAGGGGGAAAGTTGAAGGGCTATAAAGAGGCATCAAGTAAGGAAGGTGTGTGGCAGCCGCAGGTAACCACGTCTAGAAGCTGAGCAGGACACACTGGAAGTTCTGAAATTCCATCCTAAGCCCTTTATCCTGTTGGCCAGTTGTTTTTCATAGTTTTCTCCTGAAATGTTCTAAACAGGCTGGAAGGAAAAAGCAGCAACCACAAGAAAGACATTTCATGAAAGTCTCATGTTTTACCTCAGAAATGTCATTTTTGTGTTTTGCTTAATCATATCTCCGTGTTTACTTTTAATATAAACATGATCTTCTGAAATTCTTAGCATTGAGGGAAAGGGGAAGGACCTGGTGAGTTATCCTTCCATCTCCTTCTTCCAGGCACTTCATCTCCTGCTGCTGCGGGGCTGCTGGCCCTGGTGTGAGACACGGGGCCGTGTGGAGCCAGCGCGGGCACGGACTGGAATGACAGCAGCGCTCATTAACAGCCGGTTGCTAGTGTGGGGGGCGTGGAGACTGGGTTGTAGCTGCTGGAGAGAGGCTCTAGGAGCCTGAGATGAGGGCTCACTTGAAGAGGTGAGAACAGACACTTCAAAATCGCCCAGCCAAGTCCACATCCATGTGCTGTCACTTAAAGGTGTGACCCTTCTTAGTGTTGGGGCCCTTCCTCGCTGGTACAGAGAAACTAGAACAGCGTCTACCTCACAGGATTGGTGCGATTTCATTAAAGGAGATAAGGTGCATAATGCTTCCTAATAGTTCCCGCCCAGTGAGTCGCCCAGTCCTCTCTCTTTTCTTCTGTTGATGAAGAGATCCCTGCCTTCCACTTCTAGCATGAAGGCGTGGCCTGGGAGTATAGGGACGAAGAAATGACTCTCATCACTTCTAACAGTCATTTAGGCTAAGTTTTAGTTTCCACACCTGCAGAGGGGGAAAGCAACCTCGAGGTTCAAATGAGAACACATGAGAGTATTCACTACAATCTAAGTTGTTTAAACGATCACAAGAGTCTCCAATATTGAAAACCACCACCTTCCCGTCTCTCATCCAGCTCTGATTACTGTTGTCTATTTTTTTTTTTTAACTTTTTCTAGATTAGTAAACATTTTCTGTCTTCACTTCCTACCTTCTTTTCTCCTGTAAATCCAAGACTCTCCAGCTTTTGTGCCCACCAAGCTCTCCCAAGGTGTTTAGGGTCCTCATTGTTGTGAAATCTCAGGCACAACCTTTCAAAAGTAGAGCTTCTACTTGGAGTTCCTGCTCTAATCCTTGCAATTTGCTTCTTTTCTGTGTGTCACTTTTCAGTGAACATGATCAGCATGGCCTTCTTCTTATAATCTGTTCTTTTTCTTTTTTGATTCTGTGATGTCTCCTTTCCTGGTTTCCTGTCTCCCTCTCAGGCTCCTCTTCAGCCCTTTTCATACCCTTTTTCTTCTGTTCAACTTCAAGGTTGATTTCCTCTGGGGTTCCATGTTTTATCTTCATCTTATTCCCTGTACTCTACTGGGGTCATTTTATTGACTCATGGTCTAAATTATAATCTTCAGCCAAAATTACTTTCCTAAGTCCCAGGCCACTATGGTCAACTGCCTTCTGAGAGTTTCTATTTGAACTTCCTGCTCCAATCCTTGCAGCTTGCTTCTCTCCTGTGTTTCTCTTTTCAGTGAACATTACCACACTTCATTTGTCCAAGAAAATCATCCTTGACAACTCCCTTTGCCTTATTCCTTATCTGAAAGTAACTGTGCAGTTCATCTCCCAAAATGCTTTAGAATTTCTTGTTTTTATCCACTCCAATATATCTCTGGGGTCAGACCACTGTCATCTCTTACCTGGATCACTGCACTTCCCAACTAGTCTTCCCAGTTGGGAGCATTGCTCTGTTTCAGGACACTGTCTACACACACAGCTGGAGTTGACTCAGCCTTGAGCTGTCCAGTGGCTCACAATTGCCCTCTGGACCACTTCCTTTATGTGTTCACAGAACAGCATTCTCAGGCTCAGTCTTGTTTACCTTTCCAGCCCCTCACTACTACTCCCTGCTAGGTTCTAGACAAACTGAACTGACTGTAACTCATGTACTTCATTGGATGCCTTTCTTCTCAGAGTTGGTGTGTGTTGAGTTTTCCTGCCAGTATCTACCAAACTTCCCACCTCTCTGGACTAACACCTATTAAACCTTTGAGACTCAGTTTCTCTGTTGATAAACCTTCCCGGAATTCCACCTGCAAGTATCTTTATGGTCTAGGCTTGGAAAACTTGGGACTTTATTGTATTTTGATGATTTTGGTGGCAGTGAGATAGGAGAATGTAGGAACGAGAAAGAGAGAGAGAGAGAGAGAGAGAGAGAGAGAGAGAGAGAGAGAGAGAGAGAGAGAGAGAGAGAGAGCTACATGTGGCAAGCTTTTATTTTCTCTATTCACTATCAGTTTGAAGTTGAGTGACATTCAGAGTATTAGGTGCACGCAAGCCTTTGGAGGTGCCATTGTTAATGAACGAAGCTGGTCTGGAACCAAACTTACTTGGTGACAGGAGAGGATGCAGAGAGGGCTTTTCCACTTCTAGCCAATCACTTGAGGCTGGTTATTCTATCAAATGGGAGCCTGCTTGGCTTCACGCCTGGGTCTGAGCTGGTTCTATGGATGGAGCCAAGCTGCCTCAGCACAGTGCACAGCAGAGTGCAGGTGCTCAGTAAATATTTGTTGAGGGAAGTCAATGAAGCAAGAAGGAATCCCAGCTGGCTTTGGATTAGCAGTCCAGAGTGACTTACTCTGCTCCAGTGGCAGCAATTCTCAAAAGAGAGTTGGAGGCATCCATTCCTTAACAGGGAAAAGGCATGAATGATATCATGCTGGGGCTAGTCATGGGAAAAACAGCAAGAGAGATGAAGGATGAAGCGATTTGAAAAAAATTATGTGCAATATACTTTCTGTGTCAAAGGCTGACAGTTGGCCCCCATTATTTTTTGAGTGCATGCTACTGAAAATAAGGACTGCATTAGGGTGTTTTAAAGCAGGAAGAGTTCAGGACAGAGTTCTCCTCAGGTCCAAAGTGGGCACCGCCTCTGTCCCCAGGCTGCTCCCCAGTGAGTGACACTGAATCATGACCATTGTTTGCTAACCTTTTTGAACAAGGCGTGTATTCATAATAGAATGTATTTGGGAAGAGTGTGGGGATCAGACTTCCCTATTTCTCTCATCCTCCCAGATAGCCATTTCCCAGACAGGATATTAATTTTAGTGTAGGAACAGAGCTCAGCTAAAAAAGTGGACTTCATGTGGGTCAGCTATGGGAAAATGACAAGAAACTGGAGATTACTGCTCAAAGCACTGACTCCCTCATCATGCCTCCCAATCCCCTCCGATCCACAGCATTAGCAGAAGCCAATAGGCATGGGAGGAATGCGGGGTGCAGACTTCCAGGCCCAGAGCAGATTACAGAATAGTGCCTTTGGGGTTGGGAGAAATAACTTAATAACCTTCACAGGCAGAGTGCAAGTTATTCATCCTCAGGGTTTGCTGCATGAGCTAAAGGTAGAGAGAGTCTCAGTATGTCCAGATATCTTGCTTTAACATAAGCCAAAAAAAAAAAAAAAAAAAAAAAGTAGGTAGAGCATTCCAATATACTGACATTCTTGTGCCAAGACTTTAGCCATGGAGTCATATAGTTTGGGTCACAAGATACCAGTTAATAATTTGACCCATGGAGGCAGGATTATCAGCTTCCCAGCCTGGGACTCCAGCTCCATTTTGATTCAGTCTTTTTTATCTTCTAGGTAGGTCATGAAGCTTTTGCAAGATTCTGCATCAGTTTTGGTTGTTGGCTACAGCAGAAATGGATTCTGATTCACTCACTTAGAGACTGCTTTTATTAAAAAGATAAAGGCATAACTCACCACAGGAAAATAGTAACTTAACCTTGGGGGGTTGGGTGGGGTTAGAAACCACGGACACTCTCAGGATTCACAGCCTTTCTTCCCGACTACTAACTAGATCCCTTCAATCCTGGGATCTCTGCTCAGATTGCAAATTCCTAAAGGGCAGATCTGATTGGTGCAATCTGTGTCAGGTGATACGCTCTTGGGCCAATCCGTCTGGTCAGGGGGTGGGCGTACTATGATTGATAGGTCTGAGCTTTCAGCCAGCACTGTCTAGGAGTAGCATGTGGAAGTCAGTAGCCCGAAGTTAACCTCTCGGGTGGGGAAGGAGCAGATGGCGGGCGGGGGGAAGGGTGGAGCTGTAATCAGAAGGTGGGAAGTGTTTTGGAAAATAAAAACCATAAACGGCCATCAGGGGAGGCAAACTGGGCTTCTATATTAAGGGGAGAGGAAGTAACCCATTCTAAAAGGCTTGGAGAAGGAAGCTGTTTCTTACCACATATGGACCCCAAAGACTGCCGGCTTGACGCCGTCACACGCCTCATTGACCTTGGCTTCTGCCTTCTGACTTCTCTCTTCACTGTGATGTGCTCAGCGGAGACTGCGTTTTAATCAACATTGTCCTGGTGTCCTCCTGTATATCCTTCCTCCTCCTCTTCCCTTTCCTTTGCACGACTGCTGCTTTAATCTGGATGATTGCCTTCCTTGGATTTGCCCTTCAAAACTGATCTTTCTAGAATTTTCTTCCTACAGGATTTGTTCTTGCTGATTATCAGGAGGGAAGAGACCAGATAAATTCATTCCACCAGGGTTTTATCACCTTAGATCTTAGCGAGCTGCTTCTGTCTCTGCATAATGGTCTTTTACTGTGAATCCCAGAGAGACAGTTTAGGCTTTATGAGGAGCAGCTGACAAAGGCATCTTAGAGCCTTTGGTGCCTTTGAACTCATGCAGATATTGGCCTGATCTGGTCCAGGTGAGATTGCACCGATCTTGAATTCAGGTGCGTGCATAGCCATCCTAGACCTAATGCTGAGTGCTGGATCTTTACACCCCACTTCAAGGCCTGGATAGAAATAATACTTGGTATTAAATTACAACCAACACTAAGGATACAAAACCTGTCTGTATTGGATCTTTTGATCAAATGTATGTTAGGATGATGTTAAAGAAATGTTAACCTATCTGGAAAAGGTCCTGACCAGTCAGATCGAGATGCCCAGGAAGCTCCTCAGTCTCCTGTGGGCCTGGATTTCACGGCCTGCGAGGGTCCTGTGATGGCAGAAGAGGCAGGGCTGCAGTAGACAGACACTGTCCTGAGGAATGTGGGACAAGTGGGACAGGTTTGGAACAGGTTTGGAAATTGCAGGATGTTCCTAGAAGGAACAAGAAACCCAGACCTTCTTCACACTCGGAGTGGAGGGTGGAGGCAGAGGGGCGGGGGCAGGACCTGAGGAGCCACAATGCCAGCATTCTTATTTTAACTTTTGTGTCTATATAAAATCTTGCTAACTATTTCTAGGTTTTCCTTACAGGCGAAAAAGAGTCATCACACGACAGCCCATGAGGGCTGGTAAGATTAATTCTATGCCGTTACCTTGGAAATGGAATTGGGTAAAGCAAGGTGGGGAATGATTTACTTTGGCATTTAGAATACTAGATTCCCTACCATGGGCCCTTCCCTCTGCCCCTGACCACCTCCTGTGTTCACTGTCTATACTTTTAATCCACCAAAATATGATCCCTTGATAAAAGCATCACATCTACGGACCCTTGCATGGTTCTGAAAAGGATGAAAATCAGGCGCCATAGTGTATTTTACAAGAAGTATATACTGGTCACTCAGATGACCAAAATATATTGTTATCCTACTATTTGGTCTTCATCTACAGGGCCTGGCTCACAGCTCCCCAGAGCCATGGTATTTCCCAAGTGTAGAGAGTGATAAAGGTGTCTCTTGTGTTAATGAAGTGGCTTCTGGGGAAGCATCTAAGGGTGGGTCTGGTTGCCTGAGCATTAGGTAATGAGAAAATATTGAAACTTCCATCCCACCCTCATACCTCCTAGGAGGGGAAAAGGGTTGGACATTAAATTCCTTTGCATTTGCCAATGGCCACTGAGCCAATCAGTCATACCCGTGTCATTAAATCTCTGTGAAAGTCCAAAAAGAGGGACTTCAGAGAGTTCTGGGCTGGTGATCATGTGGAGAGTGGAAGAGGATGGTGTTCTTGAAGAGGGCATGGGAGCTCTATCCCCACACCTTGCCCATTGCATCTCTTCCATCTGGTTGTTCCCGAGTTACATTCTTTTTAAGAAGTCAGTAATCTAGTGAGAAAATGGGTTTCCTGAGTTCTGTGTCATTCTAGAAAATTAATAGAACCTGAGGAGCGCATCCTGGGAATCTCTATAGTCAATTGATCAGAAGCACAGATAACAACCTGGGTTTGCAATTGTCTCCTGAAGTCTACAGAGGGGGTCCTGGGAATTTCCAACTGTAGACAGTTGACCAGAGGCACAGGTAACAGGCTTGCAACTGGAGTCTGAAATGAAGGGATCTTGGGAAACTGAGTCCTTTATCTGTGGAATCCGATGCTATCTCCTGGTAGAATTGAGCTGAACGGTGTTGAATTCTCAGACACACTGCTGGTGTTTAATAATTGTTTGTTGGTGAGGGGGAGTCTTTCTACATGCTCATGTTGAAATTATAGCTCAGGGGATCCAGGAGGCACCCAAATGAGCTTCCAAAACAAAATTTAGGTAAGTCACGGGGAGAATGTATCTGAACTAGGGGAGAGTCTCACTTTCTTCAGGAAGCCAGCCTCAGTTATTCCAGCTTCCATGGTTCCTGAGTTTTCAGAATCTGCATTTGCTTTTATGTAGGAGAACACATTAGAGTAATCTGTAGAGCCTTTAAAAAATTTAGGAGGCCCATGATGAGATGGGAACAATGGAATTTTTTTTCAAAGGATCACATGTATAATTGTCCTTGGGTGAGAAACATTGCAGAGCTTTTATAAGAGATGCTTGGGAATAAAGCTTGAAAACTGGAACCCATGGAAGAAATCTAGCTCCCCAATGGATTTTGTTTAGCAAGCATTGTGTTTAAAAAAATTTGAATGTGAATACTTGTCGGTTTGGGTGTGCAGTCTTTAATTTGCCACAGTCTCCACTATTCTCGATTGCCTATAACCAGGTGCTTTACTTTTTGCATTGCTCATGAGTGATGAGCATTTAGTACATTTGGATGACTGTCTTTCACATTGGCATATTGGGAAGCAACCCACTTATTCTAGTGGTACTTTTATAGTTCTGTTTCTGGGGCTTCTCTTCAGGTAGGGCTTCTCTTTATATATAAAATCTGTCTTCCCACTCTGTAACCATGTTATGGTTATTATTTTTTAATGATACCCTCAACTTACACAGGTATACATTTTTACTTGAAGGTGATATTTATAATATTTGAGCTCAGGAATTTGAGATAAAGTCTCCAGAATTAGCTATCTGTGTCTCCACGGCATAACAAAGTGAAGGCTTCTTACCCATTCATCCTTTATAAGGGTAAAATGAATTCTCCTAGTAGCTCAGTGCCATACAAGCTGCCGTAGAGACTTTCCAAACCATTAAGAACCCAGGACTAGCCCATCACTCTCTAATAGAAATGTTATAGGACCCCCAAATGCAAATCACACATGTGATTTAACATGTTTTAGTGATCACATTAAATATTTTTAGGAAGATGAAACTAATAATATATTTTATTTAGCTAAATGTGTGAAGCGTGTTGTCACTCAACATGGGATCAGTCTGAAGATGATTGGGATAATTGAGATGTTTTGTCCTTCATGTGTGTAATCAGCGAGTCCCTTGTACTCAGTGCATCTCCATGCGGACTCGCTTTACTTCGAGAGCTGCGTGTGGCTGGTTGCTACCGCGGATCTGGCTTCTTGCTGAGAGGTCAACAGCGGACTCAAGGTAGAAAGACATCCTTGGTGGACTGGCCACTCCTGCGGCTGCCTGTGTGTGCTCTTGCCGCCCCAAGACGCACTTGCTTGTGGGCCACTGACTCATGTCCCAGCTGCCACTGTTTCCTGTGCTCTGAGGGATTAACGTTAGCCTGGTTTCCTGGCACCGTGCCATCTTTCCTCTTTGCTTCATTTCTTCCCCATCAAGTCCTTGCATGCCACAGCGATATAATTCAAAGCTTCTCTGCACTGAGAGCCAACAGACCCAACCCAAAACGGAAACTGGCTTTCTCATTGTTTATTTGTAACCATGAAGCAGAAAATGTTGGACACTTGTTTTCTGTGCTTCTCTGAGGTGGAGCTGAATTGAAACTCAGCTATTTCCAATGGGACCTTCCAACATGGAAAGATTTAGATATCTTCACTGTGAGATTAAGAGGACTAATTACAACTGACCCTGAGCTTTCTTCGCTCTCATTATTATCACTGGCTGTCTCACCCTTTGCTTAGAATCTTGTTTATCAGAGGCTCCAAAGCCTTATATGAGGCTAGAGTATCCTGAGGTATTCTGGGAACATTCCAGCAAGTATTTCACGAAGTTTCTCTGTGAAAAAGATCCTGGCATAGATCTCTGTCCCAAATTCTTTTGTGAGTAGGATAGATAGTTTTGTCTCTCACCACGTGGCTCTCTCTAGGGCGGCCTGGCACATAGGTACTGTCTACTGTATATTATACCACGACGGCAGAGATGTTCGTGTGTGTCTGTTAGCCGTTCCTCTGTTTTTGCTGCACTGTGGCAGAACTCGCCTGCTGCCGTAGGTGGTGGCAGTGCCAGACGTCTGCTTTCCCAGCCTCCTTTGCAGCCAGGAATGACTGTATGACCCTGTTTTGCCCAAAGGCACAAGCAAGCTAATGTATTTGGTGGGGAGCTTCTGGGAAAGGCTTTTTCTCTGATGAAAGGAGAGAGACAGCAGAAAATAACTTCCTTGTGTCTCTGGCGTTCTCCTTTCGTCCTGATTGTAGGCAGCAGTTTTGTGATCATGAGGCAGTAAGTCTGGGGATGAAAGTAGAGTCTTTTGAGGATGCTGAGAATGACGAGGAGAATGGAAAGAGATTGTGTCCTTGATGACACCACCGATCAGTCACACCAGACATGGAACAGCGCATCTTACTGCTGTTTAAACCACTCTGAGTCAGGTCTTCTGTTAATCGCAGCGCAAAGCACCCTAACTAGTATGACTGCTGTGAATGCATGTGTTTAATAATATGTTCTTATTTTCTCTTTCTCAGAAGAGGTTACTGGAATTTTTCTCCCTCAACCTTGTTACATGTTATCTCTTATTCATTTTCATCACTTCATGTACTCATTTTCTTGTTAGTTTGTCTTATAAAGTTTTCTGAGGGCAGCAATTATGACTGTGTATTATTGCAGTCCCGGTTCCTGCTGTGTGGTAAACATGCAGTAATTATTTTCCAATTAATCAGTAAATGGGGGCTGTTAAGGAGGTAGAAACCCTAGAATTTGGCTGTTGTCTAGAGGTGAGGAAATGAAGTCCAGGATGGCACCATGCATGGCTTGCATGGAGAGGTGTCTTTCCTCATCAGTCTCGGGAGGGAGAGCAGGGAGTTTTGGGCTCATGAGCTTTGTCAATGTGTTGAACTGAGGAGGTGCTTTTGGTCCCTGGAGACAGCTGAACACAGGTCTGGATTGAAGCTGGAGAAAGAAGCGTTTGGCAAGGAAGAGAGTATCGTGCGAGAGGAAAAGTGACCCTGTAGTTCTCCCATCACATGCGCGGCACCTCCACCCAGCTGGTGCCCCAATTTGAAATCAAGACATCATCACTGACACTGCCCTTACTTCCCACATTGCTCCATTAGCAAGGTCTGAGCATTCCATCTCCTGTGTCTCGCACCTGTAAATGCCTCTCCATCCCCCTTGCTACCACTGGAGTCTAAACCAACGCCCGTCTCCCATGTTACTGCAGCGGCCCTCTAACTGCTTTCCTGAATCCACTCCAATGTCCTTTCACACTCTGTTTTCCAGCCACATCCATTTCCTCTTTCTCTTGGCAGCGCCAATCTCCTTCTTGTCTCAAGGTCATTCTCCACATGGTTCTCTCTGCCAAGAGCACGTTCTTGCCATTCTTTGCTTCCTCTATTTGCCTGTCCCTGGTATCACCCAAACATCTCACCCTCAGGGAGGTCTTCCCTAGCTAGTCCCCACACCATCTGCTTATGTTGCCCCAGAAATTTAACTTTGTTGCAACACTGTGGGGGGAGGGGGGACGGGTCCTGGCTTTTGGTGACCTCTACCAGCAAATAAAACTTTAAAAGATTTACATATCAAGATTAAATTATTGATTAAAATTAGAAATGCAACCACCAAGGATCAGAAACTCATGAGGAAGGACAAGGATGCTTTTTCCTCTGAAGACAAATCTACAAAGGAATCCAATAGTTTGTGAGTATAATGGATGTCAGTTGCTTGATTTCAGTGATAACATTTGATGAATCAGGATGAACTCCATCCCATTTCACCCATCACAGAGAGCTGCCTGCAACGCCCTAGTGCTGGAGCTCACCTGCCCATATAGTGCTGGAGCTCACCTGCCCATATTTGCCACCAATTCCTAATGTTGCTTTGTTGCCCCATTAGGCTTGTTTTAGTCTATTAACACCTACCTGGTTAATTATAAGGTTAAAGTCAGAACGGGGAGCAATTTTTTTTCTTTTTATGACTTTGCATATGTCATACAGTATGTCTAGTGTATGTTTTTTAGAGTTCAATTTTAAGACTGAAAGCAGATTATTACAGGATTTATTGTCTCTTCTTTCAAAGTCTGCCATTTGCTATATTTTTTTAGATTCCTTCAGAGTCTGCAGTGCTAATTGTTTTAGCAAATGAAACTCCTGTAACCTTGAGTTATAAACCTCCTAATGGTGGTGGGGTGGTCAATGCAGGTTCAAGGAGATAAGCCTTTGAATGAGAAAGAAGTTGTTAAATAACAGAGAGGGCTAAAGCCATTCATATGCATAAACTTTTGTTCAACATTTAATAACCACAAAAACATTCTTACTAAGTTGTAAGAAGTCCCCTTGGGAATTGCACTTCTCTTGGGGAACTTAACCTACTATCTCAACATATTCCACAGGAACCATGTGCCCTGGGTAGCAAGAAAATTGGCACCTGTAACTCCTAAAGAAAGGTATGTAAGACTCTAGAATCTTTGAACAGAAGAGCATCAATACTTTTCTATTTTCTACCTCAGACCTACTGGCACCTTTCATGACCAGATGACTCTTGTAAATTTATTATCTTGAAACAATAGGTAGGAGAGGTTTTATTTTGACAGAGGGCACTCTAATGGGGCCAATCCATTGTGGCTTCATTTTGCTTCCTGTTTGTACTGCTTTGGAAACTTGATAGAGTAAATTTCCATTCTTACTACGTTTTCTTTCAAATATGCTAAGCCTGGATGAGAGGGGGAGAGAAGTGTAGCAGAGACAAGCAGAGGTTGTGATTGGGCCTCAGGGAAGTGTCTTCTGAGAAGCATCTTGTGCTGGAACACTGACCCCTGAGGCTCAGGTCAGCCCTGATAGGGTGTCCTGGGCCTGTCTGAGAATACTCTGGAAGATGGCTCTCAGGATATTCCTCCCAAAGTGTTGGGAACCGGCCCTGAACTTTCTCCTAACTTTTCTCATTAACTCATTCTCATTCCTGGGGGAAGAGAACAATGGGTAGTTGAGAGGATACCAGAGGCAGGGGCCCATAAATCTGAAATTAAACAGGTTGGGCTCAACGACAGGGCTGGTGATATTGCCAAGTATCAAGTAGAAAGGTCTCAGGATCCTAGCACCTGGAAAACCCAGCAGTGCATACTTGTGCGTGCAGTGGTTATGTACATGCTAACTATAAAATTCATGCGTGACTTTTAAACACATTTCACACAGAACTGAGCCGTGAGTATTATTTATTCATAATCGCACACAGAAATTTGCTGTTCAGTTGATAAGAAAGAATACAAGTGTTCCTTAAGAAAACAAATACTTTAGGATAACACAATTATAAAAATAGCTTGAGAAAATGAATGCCAGTTAAATTAGACAATGTACAAGGCTTTCAATCTTCCTATTTACAAATCTGTGGGCACACAGAGAGGGAAGGTGTGGAGTTAGTGCATGAGAGCTCCATTCAGAATCGACTTGGGCGGTTTTTGAGGCCTTCATGGCACCTGCCACAGCTCAGTCTTCAGGGCTGGCTGTCTTCAGTTATGCTGTATGCTGCTTCTTTGTTTCCCCCCAACTTCATTTCATACATTTTCTAATAAGGGATTTTTTTCAGTGCAAACACTGAAATTTTAGTTTTCCCACAGGAATCTACATGAATCTATGAAAGTTGCAAACTCATGGTTTTACAAGGCTTTGGTCACAGGGTTGCTAAATTGGAACAATGTTTTCCTGAGAAAAGGAAGAGGTGAACTTCTTTTAAAAATATGTGTAGGTTTACTTCCCTTCTGTTTATTCATTGAGCAAACTATCTTTTGCTCTGAGCACTGCAGATTCAAAGAGGGGGAAGAAAAATCTTTTAATATTCCACAGTTCTACGTTCCTAATCCTCAGAAATCCTGAATCAATCGACTGACATCAAGAGCAATGATCGTGAATTTCCAGCACCATCTTCAACAAGATTGGTTATAGAATCTGTACAGAACTGAGAACTTTTCAACAGCAAGCAAAATAAAGAAATAAAAAAAGGCCGGGGTAGGGGGGCCTCCTTTACTTGGATTTCTCTGGTAGTTCAAATACCATTGGATGATGAGTGAGAATATTATTGAGAGGGTAGAAAATAATGAATTTTTTAAAGGAAGAAATTAACAAACTTCTGAACACCCAGAAGGACTCTAACCTCACTGTCAGTCTTCATCACAGATAAGATGTCCTCAGTGAACTGTGACTGTGGCTGAGGGTCCCTCTGATGTGGATGACTTGATTCTATGCATTCATGGCACCCATCATACCAATTTAGGGAATAAAGTAAAAGTAGTGGTGCTGAGTATTTTGTCAAAAATACTTTTCTTGAACATCTAGGATCTGGTTAAACCAGAACCTTCTTTTCTTACTTTAGCTCATTGAAAACAAACCTATTGTCATTAAAAAAAATTCCCTTGTAATCTCCAAGAAAAATGACAGCACAAATAATTCTAACAAAATCCCCGTCTTCCTCTGCAGCTGTCAGCCTGAAAGACCCCAGCCATCTCCGACAAGAGAATGACATCCCCGCAACGCTGAGGCCATTCTTCTGAGGACAGAAGACCACACTCAGTGACCAGCCCACACCCCGACCAGGTAGACTGTAGCTGTGATGTGTAACTTGCATTGATGGTAACAGGCCAAACTGCTTATCTGGGAATTCAGGGTTGATTCTGATTTCCTGACTTTGAATTCCAGTCACTTGGTTTATGGAGCTTACTTTTTAATACTGTTAACATCATCAGTTAACTGAACATCAAGAATATCAATAATTATCAATAATTAGCTCCAGTCTCACTTCCTCTCTGTGGGAGCAGTTTAGCTTCACAAATATGTCATATAGTCTTTGTGCCAAAACTCCACTAGAGTTTAAAATTCCACAGCCAGAGCAGCCCAGCTGGATGGGTTTCTTACATGTCGGGGGCTGTTCCTAGAGTCTAAAAGAAAAATACAAAAGGAGCCTAAGAACAGGCCTCCCATGGGTTAGTATGAAAGCTGACAAGAGGGAAAACCAGCCATTTCTGAAGACTCTGTGAGTTAACTGGGCAGGGGCAGTCAGTGGCTTGTAACTGCTGTGATGGAGTTGCTGTCATAAAGGACTTTCCACCGTCCTTTTCTTGGCTTGCAGGTAGAAGATGCGGTTTTCTTCAGGATAAGTGACTTTACTGAGGGGCATCCTGTAGAGGTTGGGGTTTTTTGTGGTCAGCAAGAGGAACAGGAGTGTGGCCAAACAGAAGGGCCAGGTGCCAGCTGGCAGTCCCACCTGGGGAAGGAGACACGAGCACATCTCTGCTGAGACCCCATCAGAAAATGAATCTGCACAGAGTCCCCTCCTTTATTCTCACTCAGTCCCGGGGCTGAATCACTTGGGGCATCGCTCTGGGCTCAGCTTATCCCCATGGAGACCGAGTATCAGCTCTCAGGACATTTAGCAGTTGAAATGGCATCACCCATTCTTCAGGTGGTTAGTGATAACTGCTATGTCTTTCTGTCCCTCTAAGACAGTCAGACTTAGCACACCAGTTGTGTTAAGATGACACGTGGGACCCAGACAGCACTGAGCAAACCACCAGGAGCTCCTGACCACTCATCACATGCAAGGCCTTCTTGGACTAGCTCAGCCCACGGAGACCTCCCTCTCCTTGACCTCCACCCAGGCAAGTTCTTGGACTCTTTTTGCTTTACTTCTTTTCATTCTGTACCAAATAGATTCTAAGCTCCTTGAAGGTAGGTTCTTCTCTTCTTCACTGCCCATGGTAACTCATGCAAATCTGAGCATACGCCATGCACTTGGTTAGGTCTGGTCCTGTGCATGGACACTCATGGGCATGATGGTATCCAAGCCCGACTATACATCAGAATCTTCTGGAGGAATTTAAAACAAAAACAAACAAACAAACAAAAAACGGACAAATGCCCAAGTACCAAAGACCTGCTATGTCAGAAATACCAAGAACGAGGGCTGACGATTTGTATTTTTTTGAACTATCTCTCATTAATTCTGTGGTGTGGCCGAATTCTGACCCATGGACCAATGTCTGTGAAACTTTGTTGGGATACAAAGGGCCCTGAGTGTGCTAATCTACTTCCCATCATGTCTATAATGGGGCTTTTGTGTCCCCAGAGGAACCTGCCCAGTTAAACTCACTCTGCCCCTGTTGAGAGGGCTAGATAGCGCCTTGACCCATTAACAGCCAAGACCCCATCAATATGGACTGAGCTATCAGAAACTGCATCACCTCCAGGATAGGTGAGAAAGAAAGTAGAAAGTTGCTGGCACGAAAGTGCGGGAACCTTGAACAGTTAGGGTACTGGACCCTCGGGGAGGGGAAGGAGAAGGTCAAGGGTAGGACAGTGTGTAAAGGAGGGAGAAGGAGTGGCAGGAGACACTTAATGGGCACTGCTCCTGTCTATTAAATAATTCAGATGGGACATAGAAATGAATAAGTATTATTGATCACGGGATTTAAAAATGACAAGGGGTGTGAAAAACTATTGATTTGATTTAAAAAAGACCTGGAGTTTTAGCCAATTATTCTTTTTCTCCTTTTCATGATTTCTCAAATAATAGAGAGCCCTAGCATTCTCTTTAAATAAAATATTTTCCGAATTCAGCTTCTTGACACTCAAGACTATGAACTTGATAAAATGTTGCACAACCTATGTTAGGTGTCTTTGCATTAAGTCATCTATTTTTAGCAAGTCTGGTGATTGAAGTTTGGACTGAAATTGACGGTGATGCTGGAAGGTGATGAGTCCTGCCACGGGAAACACCCAGGTGGTGGGTTTCCATGGAATTGAAAACCGATCTCAATCATGCAGATGATGAAGTGAGATTAAAGGATACTCACCACAGCCATCAGGTGTGACATGCTGACTCCAAGGTAGGCAGTGAACAGGGCTACAAAAGAGGAAAAAACAGTGCTTGATAGGTATGTGCTTTGTTACAGGGGAGACTGCCTTCTGATAGAAATTGCGGGAATGTATGCCTCCGAGTTTTGCCAGCTGGCCCCCCACCATAGTTCAAGAATGAGTTTAGGGCCCGCAGCTCTGGGGTCAAGTCCTGACTCCCTTACTTAGTTGCATGGTAGCCTCATTTCCTCACCTGTCCCATGAAGGTTACAGGAAGACCCCTCTCAGTGGGTTGGTGTGAGTATGGAGAGACCTAAAGCTTACGCTAGGCACACAGTTTTCTCAATAAAGGTAGCTCTTCTGTGGTCATTACTGTGTGGCTGGTTTTGCTCATGTTTAAGTTCTTCCATGGAAGATACACTTACTTGTAAGTTTATTTCCAAGTGTAATTTAATCAAAGTGAAACTTATGAATGTTCCTTGGGATCCTTTCCCTATAACCTCACGACATCTCATATTATTAGTTAGAATTCAGTTACTCAAAGCCTCGCTGTAAAAAATAAGGCAGTAACTCAGAGACCAGTAGAAACTGAGCACAAACTTGGGATTCCTCCCTACAATATTGCCCTCAATGTCATTAAGGTTGGTAGGTAGGCCCAGGAATTAACCTGCTAGGTTTTTTAACTTGATTTGAGTAAGAAAAAAATCTTAGAGTGAGTAATTTGAGTGTTTGTATGACTTCCAATGTAAAACAGAAGAGAAGTGATCTCAGCTGGAAGATGATTAATTCTCTAGTTTCGTTTAGAGGGACGGAGGCGACTCAGGGAAGCAGCCTGCAGAATGACCTTCATCTCGGGGCCCACAGTCACTGCTAGACACACTCACCATGTGGTCTTTCTGTCTGAAGTGCATCACATCAGTCACCTGGGTGCTACAGGTTCCAGTGAGAGGGCCTCTGCGATTCTCATTACTTCTGACTTTTGTCCTTTGGTCAGTATTTTGTCCGTTTAATCTGGTATGTTGGTCAACAGAATACCTAATTCTTTCATATCTAGCAGTCTCCTGGGAGAGGCTCATCTTTGCAAAGAGTTCTGGTTTCAGTCCTCAGCTCTGTCATTTTTCTTGTTGTGTAAGAAATCCCTGAATGTTTTGGCCTCCAGTTTCATCATCTGTAAAAAGGCAACTTAAAGATGTGCTTTACAGAGAGGAGATGCATCTGAAATGCAGTCATGTGTTTCCATAAGCAGCATCTGTAAACTCATCTCCGTCGCCATGGGGTTGAGACACAGCTCTGAGCAGAAGCGTTTGTCAAGCCTTGCTCTGCTTGTCTTCCATCATTTCATTTCTTCCCCATTTTGTTCGTTCCTTTGTTCATTCAACAAATACTGACTGACCCTTAAGCACCAGGGACACTCTGTCCCTGCTCGCTTGAGTACCAGTTCTTCTACAATGCTCTCCTGGAGCACAGGGGACCTCAGGACCCTCTCTCTGCTTCTGATAGCTGGTGCACTTCTGAGCACACTCTAGACTCCAGTCTCATGGCTGTGCTGCTTTCAGGTTATCTCCATTTGCAAGTTATTTTTCTCTGCATGTAAGACTGTCACATTATCTCACAGCAGCTGCCCCTCGGTTAAGATTTGCTGAGTTGGACTTGGCAACATTACATTAGAGGTGAAATTTGTAGGTAAAGACCCTGTCAGCATGCTGGTCTCAGGGAGAGTAGGCCCTGGAGTGCTGAAGGGAAGACCAGCTTTCAGTTCTTTGTAAACAGTGTTTCTCCCAACAGACGACCATGGACAAGCAAGTTCTACTATCATCACCCAACCAGGAAAAAGATACAAAATATGTGTTCAAGTCTGACCTGATGAAATAAAACTGAGGTTTCCCTGGTTTTGTAGTTTCTGGTTTAGAGTCAGGGAAGGCAGCCTTGCCAAGGTCTTTGAGAGTTTCCCAAGTCCTTTTCCTGATAAGGCCGCTTGAGCTAATAAAAACATAGCTCTGTAATAAATGTCTGTTATTTATTTGCCCTGACTGACAAATAAAGGCTGGTCTTTTGTTTGGCAGTACCAGGGTGATGTAGGCAAGCTGGGAGTTGCTGTGGCCTTTTACAGGAGTTTTGCTTTATGAGAGGGGCTGGTGATCTGTCTCAGCACTTCATGTTCAAAGATGAAAAAGATGTTCAGTACCCAGTGTGGACCAAAGAGACACGTGATGTCAGGGCAAACTGGCGTGGCCTTTGTGGGGTCAATTTGACATCTATTGAAATTAACATTGGCAGAGCTGGGGTTTTGGCATTAGGATCTGGGTTCCTAACTAATTCAACATACTAACTCGTATACCATCATACGAGTGAAGAAGGTTTGATCTCTCCAAAGGCAGGTGGGTGTGGGAGGTACAGTTGTGGCCCCCAGAGCTGCCCCAGAACCTGGGAATATGTTCCCTTACAAGGCCAGAGAGGACTTGCGATGCTGATCAAATTAAAGATCTTGGGATGGAGAGATTCTCCTGGATTAACAAAGTGGTCCAATGCAGTCGCAGGGTCCTTATGAGAGGGAGGCCAAAGTGCCACATCCAGGGAATAGGATGGAGCATTTTAACTTCCTGCTCTTCTGTATAGGTTGATTTTTTGTTTTGTTTTGCTCAGTACCCTTGTTTTATTTCCATAATGAAGAAAATCACGAAAATATTCCTGCTTGGGGGGAACACACCTGCAAACATCTTGGGCTTCAGTCCCACTCAGGGTCTGTCAAAATCACATTATCAACTCTTGTGATGAAACAGCTTCTACCGGAGCTTGAACACTCAAATTACTCATTCTAAGATTTGTTCTTACTCAAAAGTGAAAAAACACAGCTTAATTGCTTGGCCTACTACCAGCCTTAATGGCATAGAGGGAAATACTGTGGGTTGGAATTGCAAGTGGAAGGCTGGCCTGCATTCCCCTCCACCCGCGAGAATCTGTCGTCTGAGTGTCAGGACTCATAGAAAAGCCACTTTCCCAGGGGGTGTTTCTGGGTGACCCTGAGCTGTAAGTTCTCCCCCGGGGACTCGTGTACTGCAGATGTCTCCCGCTTCCGCAGCAAACATCCATGGTCTCTGTGGGTTCGCGCCTCCTCACCCATCTGCCCTCCACTACCCTCTGTGCTGGAACCATCAGGGATCGAAAACCCGCTCTTCCTTGTACTGTCTGGGCCGAAAGCCCGCTCTTCCTTGTACTGTCTGGGCCGAAAGCCCGCTCTTCCTTGTACTGTCTGGGCCGCATCATGAGCATTTAATACGTATTTGCTGTGACTTCCAGCACAGAAAACTTAAGATATGCACCCAAATAAAGATCCAAAACCTCAAACCCACCTCAGATAAAGCTGCTAACCCTACTGAGCTCAGCTGCTCACCTAATCTCCCTGTAGCTTTCTCTTTGCCCTAAGCCTGAGAACAAACAGGGGAGAACAAAATGGTTTTACAGAGCTTACTGGTGACATCACCACCTAGCAAAAGAAATACACAAATGTCATGTAAATGGCACTACCACTGCAACCTAGGTGCGTGGACCTTGCCACAGTATCAGAAAATCAAAATGGAAGGAGGCCTTAGAACTCCTGGCCCCACCCCACCTCCAGCCCAATGCGGAATCCTTTCTATGTCCTGTCTGACTGGCTCACTGTTTTAGTAGCAACTTTGAAACCCTGGGTCAATGAATCTGGTGATACATTGACTGTAGACAAATAGTTCCATTTGATTAGAAGTAATTTCTGCACATTCCACAGAGCTTTCCACCCCTCTGCCCCCCAGGGAGTATCATTCTCTTCATCCTGGTACATTATCTTAAATGCTTTTATTATATTGAATTAGGGACACCAGAAGTCATGGGTGTGTAAACCTCCCTTACAATCAGCCTGGGAAATCGATTAGTTTTTCAAACCCAAATCACCCGAGGCCTGCTTTCATCTATGAGGTTATTGTAAGGGCATCAGTACCCCTGACATGGGACAGTGTGTGGGCATCACTCCAGAGGCTGTTAGCCAATAGGATTCTGCCCCTACCTGGGTGCTTTTCAGCACATCACTTTACCTCTCTGGGTACAGAACCCCAACAGCAAAATAAAGATGGAGGGGAGCTCTCCAGAACCCCTCTGTGACTGACAGGCAGAGTCTTACTAGGATATAGAAGTCAGGGAGAATTAATAAAGCAGTTCTCAAAATGTGCTTCCCAGAGCAACAGCATCAGAAGGACTTATTAGAAACACACCACCCTGGCATATCTGGTGGCTAGTGGTTGGATGCAGTCCACATACATCCTAGGGTCCTGGGTTCATGTCTTGGGACCAACAGAGACAACCAGGATGAACAACCAAAATAAAATAAATAAAATGCTTCTTCCTTCTCTCTCTGCCTGCCTGCCTGCCTGTCTGCCTCTGCTCACCTTCATTCCTGCCTGCAACTTTCCTTTTTTTAAAAAAAGGAAAGAAAAATAGAGGGAAAAAATGCACCATGTGCTCTGCTGGAGCAGCAGTTAAGTCAACTGCCTGTGAAAGATGCAGGCCACATACCCCTGGGTTCGAGTCCCAGGCCCAGAGAGAAAACAACCAGTATGAGCAACTGAAATGGAAATAAAATAAAATGCTGTTTCTTCCTCTCTCTTGCTCCCTGCCTGCCTGCTCGCCTTCATTCCTACCTGCACCTTTTCTTTAAAAAAAAATAAATAAAAAGAAATGCACTGCCCCTCTCCCAACAGTGAGTCAGGACTGGGTGGGACCCGCCATCTGTTTTAACAGGCCCTCCCGGTGATTCTGATGTTCACTCAAGTTTGAAAAAAGCTGAATTAGTGTGGTTCTCAAAGGATCATGTGGAAGGCCACTCGAGTCACCAGGGGAAACGACGCTATGTAGCCTGAGTACTTCCTTTGGTTTCTTAGGTCAAACAATTAGTATGAAGAACACAGAGAAGTTTCTAAACCCTAAATGTCCACATTGTAAAATGGTTCACAGAACTCAGCGGCCACTCCTGCCTTCAACGTAACCAGCGAGGTAGGCAGGGCAGACTAAACCGTCCAGAGAGGGGATCCCACTCGTCCGGGTCACACACGTAGAGAAGAAGGGGCTGAAACCATGGCCCCTACCCTAGTTGCTCACACATTTCATTTTTACTATTTGTCCTTGATTTTGACTCCAGAGTTAGGAGCAACCTTCTGCCTCGATGCTCGGGATACTCACCGCAGGCGAGAGCCAGGAAGTGGGTTTGCCACGTGGGTGCCATGAACATTCCTCCGATCGCAATGCAGGCCAGAGAGCTGTTGAAACCCCAGAGTCCAGAGTAGATGTTCTCAAACGGGGTTGAAAGACTGAGTCCTAGGGGGCAAGGCAGGAGGGGTCAGCGTGGTGGACCCAGGCAGGGTGCTGCAGAAGAGGTCTGGGCTGGGGCAGCAGCCCCTCTTGGTCGCCCGGAAGCGGAGACTCCACAAAAGGTCAGGCCACCAGAGACGCCTGCGTCAGTGCACAGGTAGGAGTCTCACGCTTACCTGCCGCTATCCCCACCAGCGATCCGATGGCAGCGTGCAGACACATGAGCGGGGAGGACAGCAGGATGGCACATAGGAAAATGCCCCCTGTCCATGGACTATCGCAGCCATATATCTGACCAACACCCACAGGCAGGGATTTCAATAACTGCAAGATCAATTTAGAGAGTGAAATCATTAAAACAACTGAATGGAATTCTACAGGACATGCACAGATACACACAATGTAATTTCAGATTTAGCATATCTTATCTTTCAAGAGCAATGTTGCTAACATTTAAAATTCTCTTTTTAGCTACAGAAAAATTCCAGTCATTCTTCTGCTTTATCCCCAGAGCCACACCAGCTCTTCCCTGGGGCAGGCCAAGATGCTTTCTCAAAACTCTCCTTCATTTACAGCACTCATGCTCGCACACATGCTTCGCCTGGCTGCTGATAAAACTCCCAGTGTGGCCTTGCTGCCCGCACTGTGCACATCTGCCACGCCTCCCTGAGACGATGGCAGGAACACAGTTCACATTTCTGTTGTTTTCAACCCCCCGTCAGTGCGGAGGCCAGCGTCCCAATGCGTCCTCTGGTTGGTAGAGTGTAAGTGCCCCACGCAGTTTGGCTGTAATGTCAAGACCAGAGACCTGAAGTCAGTTAATCTGCCCGCAATTCAGAAACAGTTATTGACAAGGTCATGTGTCAGTTCTGTCACTAACACGAACATGGATTAATTCGAACCCAAATATTCTTAGCATAGTTATCAACCACTGTCAGTTAACTCTCAAAACACAGAAACACATGTAAATGTCACCGTTCTAGTTTCTGGCTGACATCTGCATTCAGCTAAGTGTTCACGGAATGGCAATTCTCAGGAAGGTCAGGGTTTGACTCAAGCTGACAAATGAAACAGAGTCCTCGGCTACCTGAAAGGAGAACGCTCCTAGCTGGTGGATTTGGAGGTTATTTTGGGGGTCTGGAAATGCTATTACCATTATTCATAGGGAAAAAATTTGGAGCACTCTTAGACTCCTAAAATAACCTACCAAGTCATACAAATGGGAGCATTCTACTTTCAGATAGCGGGGTAACCTGCGATTCTTTACAACCACACTTGTGGGGCCGACGCAACACTTAGCCGTACTAGTTTTTGAGCATGACTGTTTACTGAAAGATGCCTTCCCACCCCACCATCTTGCTCCCTGTAACTTTTCTAGGTCAAATATATACACCTTTTGGCCAGGACCTGTGGGAGGCAGTGGTTCTGAGACAGAAGGCTCAACTTGAGTGTGGGAAGAAGTATTCACCCCTTCTTTGCATTAATCCAGATCCAACATTGGCTTCCAAATGCTGGTTGGTCCTTTTTCAGTGCACAGGATTGGACCGTGGGTGTGAATCTACCCTAAGAGGCACCCCAATTGCTTCAAGCCTGTGTTGGAATTTTATGTCTATTCAAGATCATGTTCTGTCTCTCTAGACCAGGGATAGGGAAAGATTGCTTAGGCTTTTATCTTAGAACTAGACAAAAGAACTACTCAGAGAGCAGAGAGGCGGAGATTTGGGTGCAATGGGAACTACATGTTATGATGATGGGGCGTAGTTCAGGGGAGGAGGACAAGAGTCCTTCCCCAGATCAGCACTGTCCGATAGAACTCCCCATCCTGATGGACTATCTGTCTCTGTGCTGTCTAGTCCAGTAGGCACTGGTCACATGTGGCTGTTGAACACCTGTGTTGCGGCCAATAAATTATAAATTCTATTTAATTTACCTTTAGTTAAAGTGGCCATTGTGGATAATAACAAATTGGACAGTGTGATTTTTAGATCAGTGAATGCTAAAATTATTTTTTCATGGGTAATTTGAATCTTTGCTATTAAATTACCCTATTCAATGGCTGGGTCAGAAGCTAAAGGGCTACCTGAGGTCCTCACATGTTCTGATTACTCAGCAGAGGACCACAAAGTGTGTTTCTTACCCTAGTAGAGGAAAACCAGTCTTTTGCTCAATAAGAAAGAAAAGGTTTCTTTGACTTTCTTCTGATTTCAATTATAATAAAAAAGAAAGTGTAAACAGATTTATTAAGTAAGCCCCCAAAAGAGCTGGACTTATTTTGGGTTGACCAAGTTTTTAAAAGCGGTGCTGTCTTTATGCAAACCTGTGAAGAGAAACACCATTTACACCGATGACAGTGGCTCTCAAATGCTGGCCCACATCACACTCACTGGGGCGCTTATTAACACAGGGTCCCAGCCCCCAGCCCCAGAGGTGATGATTCAGGGAGTCTGAGATGGCATTTGTGTTGTAAAGAAAAATAAGCAAAATGATGATTCAGCGGCCAACCAAAGTTTGAGAACCCAGAATTGTTGAGATTGGCCATAAGAAAAATACAGAATAGATAGGTTCTGGAGTGGATCTAACAGTAAGCAGACGATTATTTTGATTGAAGGAATTAACCCTGCGTCAGGGGCTGGCCCCCAACACACCTACCCAAAGAAGAGCCAAATTTGCCAGTGTCAGAAGATGCTCTCCTCTGGAATTAGCCCTGCAGATTTTAGGAAAGAAGAGTGATGACCAAAGTCATGTAAAAAAAAATCCCTTAGACCTCAAACTTTTGGAACAGAATAATGTTTCAGAAGGTCAGATGAAGCAGCAAGGCCACCCCTAAAGCTAAATCCCTATAAGGTTCTGATGCCTATGAACAGTTAACCAGGAGGACACCGAGTGTCTTCCAGAGCACAGGCCAATGTGAGAAAATCGGTTTTCTTACCTTCAGGCCACTGAGGTCAGGCCAGGTGACATTGGGAACTGAGGTTTCAGGTAAAAACAACTTTCCTGGGAAGAATGGATTGTAATGTCCTGTGGCTGAGAGGTACATTGACAAGGCCATGTTGAAGGGCAAGGTGAAGACGGGGAGGTCCCATTTGCAGAGCACTGAGTTCAACGCACTTGAGAAAACTGGGCTTAAAACAAAACAACAAAATAGAATATGCATGTGACAACCAGATTGACCAACCAGAACTCTGTGTGACTTGTCCTTGAAGCGCTCTGTTGGCAAACTTTTCACTGAAAACCAATAACCTACAACTTGGGAAATATTCTCATAGAGAAAACTTCTTGCAAAAAGTCTTAGGGAAATTCTTACATAAAGTCAAAAATCAACTTTTTGCTTATTTGATTTTTTGAAAAATTATATTTTGGGGTTGCTCACAGTGACTAGTTCTGTATCTAGGTTTAAAAATACTTTTGACGTAATTAGGACATATGAAATAACCTATGTATAGTGTTAAAGCCTCCTGTGCCCTGCCCTCCCCACCAGAGCAACCGCCATCTTGAAATTGCACATCATTTCTACTCATCTTTAGTATATCTAATTTTGATAAAGCATCCAAGGGAGGTCACAGGTGGTATGGGTTGATGGGTTGGAGGAAAGAGATCTTAAACCAGAGGTGGGGGGTGAATTATAAGTCCTTGAGCAGCTGTTCAATTCTGGGACCTGGAACAAGTTGTTACTCCTTGGCTTCATAGTTTGTACACTGAGGGATTGAATTAGGCAATCTCTGAGTCACTCGGCATAGCCTTACTTGTTGACCCAACCAGGGAGGCATCACTTTAAGATCAGAATGCCAGATTTCCTGGATTCTAAGAGGGGGTGTGGTGTATACTGCAGACCATGCCTCCTCTCCGGCCTGTGAGCCTGTTCTTCAGAAGTGAATTCTTGGGCAGGTTGGTTGTGCCCACAGACTCCCCTCACATACCTGCAGGTACAGTCAGGAGGGCGGCCCTCCTGCAGACAACATCTCCAGTGGGCTGTTTATCATGTGTAGCTCTTTGTATTGTAATTCTAAATGTTCTGGAGTAAGAAGGAAATGGTTGCTTCCAAAAAAGAGGATTTAAGGCAATGTCAATATAGAAATCAGTTGGAAGGATTTAGGGTTAAAAACAAAAAGGAATTGTATTCAGTAAAGAATTTTTGTGGAGAGAGGCAGGACTGGTAGGAAAGGGGGGTGCTTAGAGGCACAGTGGTTCTCAGTGTGGGGTTCCTGAATCATCACCTGGGAGCATCACCTGGGAGCAGGTTAGAAAAACAGAGTCTCCATGCCCCCACAGGTGGATTCAATCAGACATCCAGGGATGGAGCAGCAGTCTGCTTTACCAA
Source organism: Solenodon paradoxus (assembly GCA_004363575.1). Taxonomy (NCBI): domain Eukaryota; kingdom Metazoa; phylum Chordata; class Mammalia; order Eulipotyphla; family Solenodontidae; genus Solenodon; species Solenodon paradoxus. The sequence goes on along the minus strand of RJWH01005362.1, from coordinate 7,896 downwards.
GCCCTGCAGGTGATTTGACAGTGTGTGAATTTGAGGGTCACTGGTGTAGGAGCGGTTCTCAACTTTGATCAGTACTTCCTGGGGAGGCTTGAAACTCTCTGTGCACAGGCAATCCCCAGACCGACTACATGAGAACCTTGGGGCTCAAGAAGGGACACAAGAATCAGTGAGTTTTAATGTGATTCCAACAGACATAACCTGAAGCTGAACTTTAAATTTGTTTCCTAAATGTGTCTAAACACTGTGGTTAAGTGCACACAGTATAGAATTGGTCATGTCAACTATTTTAGAGCATGCCGCTCGGTGGACACTGCTAAACAGCATCATTGCCACCTGCTCACGGAGCATTTCTCATCTTACAAAACTAAAACTCTGTACCCATGAAGCAACTCCCTACACCTGCCCTGCCCCAACCCTCTTTACAAGCATTTAGAAAACAAGGTATAACTTACCAAGTCATGGACATAGCAGATACAGGAAATAACAGCCACCAGAAATAGTTTTCCTTGTCTGAAAAGACAGCCATGAGTATGCCCACCAGGGTGGCATTATAGCCCTGGAGCCCGGCTGCGATGGCTGACCTGGGGGTGACAGGCATGGCAGGGGCATTGGCTAGGTTCGCATCTAAATAAACTCCATTTCATACTGACATTAGAAAACGAGATCACATTTGCGAAATTATTTCAAAATCTATGGAAGTACCACAAAACAGTAATAACAACACAAGAAGATAAAATACATATAGATAAAAATTCAAATGTGCTTAAAAGTGACCCCCTACACAGATGTCTAACGGAAGATGGAATTCCAGCATCTGGGGAAAAAAGGACATTATCATATTCTGACTCCTTTCAATCTTTCCTTTGGAAAGTTATTATTTCTTTCACATCATTAAAGACCTCTGAGTTGACTACAACTTTTATATGAAACTATTTCCTAAGTCTGATTTTCTTGGTGCAAGATTCTTGAAAGTTCACTTTCATAAGTATATTTGAACTTATTAATCTCCCAACCTAGCATACATTTCATCTTTCTGTGTTTCCATTCTGTTATCTCCAAATAGATATTTCCAAGTTGTTGCAAAGAAAAACAGTTTCTTTCCCTTGGAAAAGGACATTAATTATGGGCATAATTAGCGTCGGATTCTTTCTTGGGTCCATTTTGCTTCTCAGTATTTAGTTTCCTTAAAAAAAAAAAAGTCCTATGGGTAAGATTTCATTCCTGGTCAAAATGGTTCCCATTTCATCATGGGTCACTAGAAGCCCAAGTGAGAAATGGAATGTTCTCTATAGAATAAGCTCCATGGCTGACAAGTCAGCCCGCCCCTCAAGGTTCTGAGAGTTGGCAAGGTATGGCACCATGATAGATCCAGAACTCAGGTGAGGTCTATGGGGCCCATAGGGTGTAGGGACGGTGAAGTGAGTGGACGAGGTCAAATATAGAACCTGTCGGGGAGGTGATAGCCAAGGAGCCACTCTATAGGGTGCGACAAGATGGCAGGAGAGCTTCTTGTTGGCTTATTTTTACCTGGAACAGAAACCACCAATGCACCACTAAAATGATGTCACTTACACTCACCTGAGAAAGAGCACTAGAGGTGGGACTGCTATTCAGACATCCTTTGTCACCCATAAATAATCTTTCAGGGCATGTGGGAGGTGAAGCAAACTATGTTGGTTTTGTCCAGGATGTGATAACGCCCTCCAGAAATTCATGAGACTATACATAATGACAGCAGAGAGCTATGCAGAGACTTGTCCTCTCAGCAGCTGTCTTGAAGATTTAATGCTTGGATTTGCTCAATAGAAAATTAATGGCAATGTCTACAAGTTGTGGAGTGCCATAGTTAAAGGAACAGGAAGATGTGTATTCACTTACGACAGAGGATTGCCATTTTAATATGGTTCTTTAGGATGAGGGAAAGAAAAGAGATTTGAAAACTAACATCTGTAACTGTGGATTGTCTTCTAATAATGCCTGATTTGAAAAATGAGCCAACTTTCATTGGAGCAAAACAATGAAGAAATATTCAATGTGGTACAATCCTGGATCCACTTCCAAATTGGAAAGACCATTTCTTGTTGTGCATTGGAACAGGGTTTCACCTAAGATACAAAATCATCTCTACAGAAAACAAATCAGTCTCCTTGGACCTGATGGGAATGTGGAGCATTTGCTGACTCTCTCCCTTGAGAACCTCCTTAGGCAATTTACAGTAAGAGTTATAAGAGTTTAATTGTATAATGACGGTCCACTGGGGATTATGCATTGATTGGGATGCTGGAAGACTGGCAGCCTCTCTGATAGAACTGGTTAGTCAGGAGTCATCTACTCTCTGATGGGAATCAGCTCATCACTTCTTCATGAACAGATCAGTGTATAAAGTACTGGCTAATTGTAATCTAACACATATTTCAGAAGACACACTAACACTCCTGAAGCCAGAACTCTCTAACTTGTAATCTCTATAAGCTGAGCTCACATTCAACTTTACATTGTCTTTGAAGAATGCATTTGCTACAATAAACATGGAAACAAAATACAATGGGAATTTTTAAGCCACTAACTTTTCATGAACTCAGGTATATTTTTGCACAAACAAAATGCTGACGATAAAGAATTGATCAGTCATAGAGAAGACCTCTTTAGAAACTCTCCAAGGAATTACAGGTATTCTGGTTACCAAGTACTGGCATAAAAATCTGGTTTTCTTCAGACTGACTATGGAGGTACCATAAATGAGAGACTACAAGTGATTCCCTGACCTCTGACTAAAAGCAAATAGAGAGTGTTGTGGAATAAAGGTTATTATTTCTCCTGGGAAGCATGGGCTTTATCACTGCTGCCCAAAGTCACTTGTTGGTTCCTTTGTTCTTAGAAGCTTAGCTGGGCACACGTACCTGTCCTGGCTGAGCAAGAGGGCAGTCAGCGTGGAGACCACCGTCCCCACAAAGCCATTGAGAGCCCACCAGGGGTTCTGGACCAGGAGTCCCACTAGAATCAGGATTCCGCTGATGGGGTTGCTGACGAACACCACTTGCGATATGCCCCGGAGGACCCAGTCAACTAGCTGGAGCACCATGGGCTTGTCTGGAAGACAAACGGTGGGCAGAGTCAGGGAGCAATGCAGCAGATTATTACAGCTCCTTCCTAAGTCCAGAGCCCCGCTGGAGCCAAATCATCAAAATCCCCTCTGATGACGACACTAATGTTTCATACTCCTAGAAGCCTTTTCTCTATGAACCTTTTGTCCTTGAGTGGCACCCACATCCCTGAAAGTATCCAGTTTCTTTATGCCCAACCCACACTGCCCCCACTACATCCTCAACTCCGGAAAGCATGTAATGCATTTATCTGCCATGCTCAGTGATACAGACTCTTAAGCTAAAGGGATGAATTACTAACAGTAACATTTCAATTTCTAAGTACTGAAATTACAGGATGGAACCAACCCAGTGTTTTCTTCTAATATGAACAGGACCCTGGTCCTGACCACAGTCTCCATTACAATTTTTTTGCAGAGGAGTGCAGGTTAGGAAAGAAAAGTTAAAAAATAGAGAGCAGCGATCAAAGACGAATATAACTATAGATATGAGTTATTTCCCCTAAAGCTACCTCTCCCAACACTTCATGGACTGGAAGCATAAATACCTTTAAGCCAACTGGCAAATTCTTTCATATCACCAGTGACATAGCCAAGTGCCTTGGGGAGGCACCTTCTTCCTTGACATGGTGGAACTTGGTTTTCACCTCGGTCCACTTTAACCATAGTGGGGCTGTCCTCCATGGCTGTCTCTTCCTCTGGCTCCTTGAGAAAAGAACAGAGCTTATGAGCACCCTGATTCAGGACCCTACAGGCTGACCTGTGTTGGGTGTGGTTGCAGCAGCCACAGAGGATGAATTTAAAGGCGCGTCCTCTGGACCAGGACATCCCATGAATCAAGAAAGCACCATTTTCCTCTCGGAATGCCATCAATGTTGCCCTAACCCAAATCCCATATGCCTTTTGTCATCACTGATTTCAGAAAACTTCTATAAGAAGATTGTGGTCTTTAATTTCATGTAGTTCAGTTTCTAGTTCAACAAACATTTAATGAGCATCTACATGCTGCCCTCAAAGCGCTCAGTCTGGTGGGAAGACTGAAAATAGTCAAATTCAACCAAACAAGTCCAATGACAATACGGAAAGAGCTGAGGTCACGTGCTTACGTGTCATGCTGTCAGTTCAAGGAGCCAGATGTCAGGTTACAAAATGACATGCTCGATGGCGCAGATCTGCCAGCTACTTTCCACGAGAAGCAGCCTTTTGGAATTCCACTTTCATTTGATGTGTGTAAAACAAGAGCTTTTATTTTTAAAGTTTGAAATGGAAAAATTAATTTGTATATGTAGCCATAGCCTAAGAAACTCAGACACGCTCTTAGGCCAAGGTTGCCTGGGTCAGGTAACTACCGCAGATATTCTTTAGTTTTGAGTTTATTATTTAAATATTCAAAAACAGGCAAGAAAAATATTCCACAAAGGTAAGGAACTGGGAAAGGTGGAAGTGGATAAAGCTGTGGAAAATCAGTGCTGTTACCTAAGAATTGTACAATATAAGTCCATGGTTACGGTAAGCGTGCTTTGGGAAAACACTAACAGTATAAAAATGACGTTGTTCACTCTGAGACTGTTCACGTGTCACGATGAGTGTGTACTAGGAAAGCAGCAACGTCACCAGAATATGGTACCCTGCACACAAAAACAAAGGTTTCATGGTGCCAGTGGTATATACAAAAGAATAACAATGATGTGATCCCACAAGGAGGCAAAGGGAGAAAGACAGCGGCAATGGCGGAGCCACCTGTGTGCAAGGAACACCAAGAGCATAGCTAGGGTCAGTGTGAAGGAGAGCACAGCAAAGCCATCAGATCGGAAGGCACCCCTGGGAAAGTGGAAGTCACGGGCACACGAGATGTGACCGAGGGCCACGCAGGTAAACCGGCTCACCTTCTCTCTGTAGCCAAGCTGTGAATAAGGAGATCTCATGGTCATTTTGAGACCTACCATTGTCCCTTCGACCATAGTCAATCAATTAGCTGTTAAAAGATTTAAAAAAAAAAATCCCCCCGCCCCACCGCTGCTTTCAATCCTGACTCTAGTTTTGCTTTCTATTAATTCCAGCATGGAAGTCATTGTGGAGAACTGACTTTTTACTGAGTGACAATTACACTCTATTTGAATTATTCCCCTGTCCAACTAGCCATCCTGCCTTTAAATAATGGCGAACTAGTCATCGTTACACAAAGCAGAAGTGATTTATGCAAAGTTTTGTGGACAGAACTCTTTGTGTCTTGGCAAAATGGTGTTAGACACCAGCATTTGGGAAACTATGAATGCATTTTGCATAAAGAAATTCTTAAATCGAACGCTTGCTGGAGGCTAGGAACCAAAACTAAGCCCGTATGGAGTTCGGCTGACCCATTGTTAAACATGCAAAGCTATTTGAATCATGAAGCAATTATGAAAATATTCCTTTATTTAATAATCTGTGTATTTTTTTCAAGTATTTCCCTCTTATAAACTGAAATTCCTTCATAAGCGCCTTCTTCAGCCCCATGTTCAAAATCTATCCAACTTAGGAGAAGAATCAGGCTTAGCCCAGGCAATGACCAGAAGCCCAGATAAACGGCCTTGACTTTCTATTACTAAGCAGATTGGGTCTGAGAGAGGCAGCACTGAATGAAAACATTAAAATGCATTTTCATCAACTATAAAAACAATGCACTGTATGGGTTATTTCAGGGTGAACAAATTCATGTTCTCAACATTTTCAGCATATCTTTATTTATTCTAGAAGCTTCTAAATGCACCATCACCTCAGAGATTTGGGAGATATAGATCCGAAACCTGATAATATAACTGGCCAAACATGATTGAGAACCTGAATGGCTTGAGTTCCCTGCTGAGTCACCCACAGTTCAATAGTGATTGAACTGTTTTTTTTATGAATTCACAGCTTAGCATCAAGAGAGCATATTGTGATTTGTGTCTCCAATAACCACAGACTGGATTGGGTTGTAGGGCTACGATGTCCTCGAGACAGAGGTCTTCTCAGGAGGTAGGCGGGCAGTTGCTGTCACTGCCTCCAAGAAACATGAATTCTGAACTGCTGAACGCTTCCCGGGCCAGGGAGCGCGAACTACTTGCTTCAGAACTCGGATATGAGAACTGGTTATGAGAAATCAGTAACTCAGAGTTGTAGTTCACCCTAGATTTTATAGTGTCTTCAGGGACCTGAAAGAATCCGCACATCCTAACTGGGATTACCATGCAAGGGTATGGAGCAGGGGCCTCCTGTCAAAGCTCCAACTTCTCAACCCAGCTAAGAAGGTGATTTCAAGAAGAAGCTAGGAAAATTAAATACCAGGACGAAACGAATAAAATAGGAGCAGGATAAATGGAAAACACCAGACCACCTTTCCCCTGGCAAAATGTCACAGCTCAGAGGACCAGCATCTAAACCAAGATCCATGGCAAGCGACTCTCGGAAGCAAGTCCCCCGTGCCTCCAGCTCCATCCACAGCCACCCTGCTCAGCAGAGGACCCCACTTCCCAGACTCTGTTCAGAAAAGACACCAGAGCTTGGAGCGCAGGCCCGAGGTTCCCTAGACAGAGGCTGCACCGACGAAGCATACCTGTGCTGGTGGCCCCCGGGCCAGGGCCAAGTTCAGCTGGGCGAAGGCTCTGCGAGCTGCCTCACCCCTTTTAATTCCAAAAGGATTTATCCAAAGAAGGCCATGTGGGGTGTCACCAGTGTTGCCAGTCAAAGACCGTCCATTCATCCTTTCTCTCCATACATGACAAAGGGCAAAAATACATGAATCAGAGGAACACACACCCTGGCTCTGATGAGCATAGAAGTGTGAAATGCAAGATGGAGGGAGGTGGGGACACCAGTGGTTGCTATGGAGAGGAGGACGTGTGACCCATGTGGAGACCTCTAACAGAGAAGGTTGACTTCTCCCTCAGCCAGAGACCCAGTGAGCTGACTACAGAAACTGTTCCTGTCACTTCACTTCAAACAAAACAAAACCAAAAAATGGTGGCAACCACGTGCATGCAGACCAACACTCAGGTTTGTTGTGCTGTGTTTCTAGCAGAGGTCAGCAGCTCAGATGCCTGTTCCAGAGGACGGTGGGCTTTGGGCTCTGAAGTGCTGCAGGCAAATTGTTAAGGCTTCATCTTGGGCACCAATGTAATACAACAAATTCCCTCAAACTTATTCTTTACGATAAATCTGGTGTGGGCTCTACTGTCAGTAATAGGATTCCAGCCATGTGTTAAATTCATAGAAAAGGCCCAGTCTAAGAGAATGGCACTTTTTTTTTGACTTGAGTAAGAATGGATAATCACTGGACCTCCGTTTACTGATAAAGAATTCTTAGTTGAATTCCAGGGTGACAACCTTTTATGCGTTTTCTTTTTCTTTTCTGTTTCTTCTTCTTCTTCTTCTTCTTCTTCTTCAACTTCCATTGCATCCAAAGATAGCATACTTTCTTCAGAAATTCCAGAAAAGTTACACGTGTGTTCTTTTTTTAAATCTCCACATAGATGGCCCCGCCGCCTCCAGGGGTAGGTGCGGCACTGCGAGGGGAGCCCCGCAGGACAGGGGTGCAACGGGCTGGGCCGTCTGCCGAGGCCGCAGCCTCTTCTTTCCCAGACACACAGCCCTTGTGCAGGGGACTCCGCCTGAAATTCCGGTCTGTGACGGGGATGGGACTCACTACCACTCCTACCTCATCAGGAGCCGGGCTGGGAGCCGGGCTGGACGCGGGCCCCCAGGATGAGAACACACGACAGGGGAGCAGGGCCCACGCGCAGCAGTGAGGAGACACGTGCAGCTGTGGGCTGAGA